>CM029013.1:115098265-115238302 GCA_016801055.1 Panax notoginseng | reverse complement strand
TTGATATTTTATATTATTGTTATTCAATAATTGTCACTACACAATATTTTCCATTATCGGAGCAATAATTCATATTATCTAAATAATATTATTAGATAACATTATTGGCAATGTCTAGAAAGTTTTGTCTAAGGAGAGATTTGGTCACCTAATTATGCGCCAGTAAGGAGAGATCTTTATTAGAAAGCCCCCTCTTTCCTGAGAACTGTCTGGTTGTCAGTATTGTGATTCTATAATATTATTTGTGAATAATTAATTATTAATTTATATGATGAGAAAAATATTCATTATATGTGAATAGAGATAGAGAGAAATTTTTAATGTGACAATTGTTGAAAATTAATATTTTATCTTTTTCTGATAAAAAATTTATTTAAATATATTATTATATTATAATAATATAATAATGGTGATATTTTTACAATGAATGTGGGATATATGAATAAATGAGGAGGAAGAGTATTTTTTTTACTAAAAATATTTTTAAAACATGTTTGTCATGTTTGCGAACCCCATTTCTTGACTGAATTTGATTATAGCTTGTAAAATCGTCCGTTTGTGGATTTCGGTCAATTTCTGTTTGGAATTTGGAAAAACTTTCTTCTACGAAGTTGTAGAGAATGGAATTTCCTATGGAAAGAACATAAGATTTGAATTTTTTCTGATAAAAGGGCTATTTATTATGAATTATTGAAGTTTCGAAGTTCCGGAATAATTAATTTTTGAAGTTTAAAATATTTTAATTAAGAAAAACATTTTTGTTATTTTTGTGGGGTGGGTGGCTGATGATTTTGCTCTTGTGTGGTGTACGTAGGAATATAATTTGAAAATATTAATATTTTATTAAATTTTCTACTTTGGTGTTCTAAGCATTTTCTTATAAATAGGGTGCTCAGGTTAGAATTAAAAATCACACCAGAAGCAAGTTTTCTCTCTCTTTCTCTCTATATAATGTCGAGTGTATTTTTGTGAGTATTTTGGTACTTTGAGAGTTGCTATACGGTGCAAGTTCCTTCAGCACTATATCCAGTATTCCAGCTAGAAGTACTGTCTTTTCTGAGGTAAGTGATATTTTTTTATATAAATGATATTAATTCTTTCAATATCATTATGCCAAAATATTGGTTTGAACTTTTTATCAAATTTGAAATTTTTTGTGTCGGGGTTACTATTCACGTATGCGGCACTATTCACATATACTGCCACTATTCACGAATGCGGCACTATTCATCGAAAAAATTAAATTTTCGTTTTTGTCCAAGATATCTATTATGGATGCTAGCTTTGATTGTATCCATGTTTTGATCATTCTTGAATTTTACTTCACTATGATTATTTATGAAGTATTTTTGAACTCGGATTGTTTAACGTACGAATCCTTAATATTTATTCTTTTGTTTTACTGGATTCGTTTTCTTTAAAAGATTTTTCATCATCCTCAGTCCTAAATGATGATATAACTGAATATCTTTGGCATGTAGTGCAAAGATGAATGATTTTCTGATGAATATGTTTGGCCCGTAGTGAAAAGATGAACAGGTGTTTAGATGAACATGACCGACTGATATCTTTGGCATGTAGTGCAAAGATGAATATTTGATTCCAGATATATATATTGATTGATGTTACAGGGATAAAATTCCGATGATGGACTTTTAAATTCATTGATGATAGTAGATGTCATTCTCTACTTAACTCTTCTAATGAATTATTATTTCCTCTACGAATATTGATTTAAAACTTGTTGTCTATTGTATTCTATCAGATATTTCCATGTTGAAGACTAACGATAATTTGTTCTATATTATCTTAGTCATAATATTCTTTACTGGGCTAGTTGAGCTCACCCTTTTCCTTTTTGTTCCATTTTTTTTCTCAGGAGGCGAGAATGTAGCAAGTACTAGTTGGGGTATGGAATGATGGTTCTAGAAAGTTGTTTAGCAGTCCTCACCATTTTTGTAAAATAATGTATCAATAATTGTAATGAGGACTTATTTGGGTGTGAATATTGTCTAGATGATAATATTTATATTTAAATTCACAGTTTATGTGTTGTATTAATAAAGTTGTAGTTGTTTCTGTACCATGTTATTGACAACTCAAAATGGGTGATGTATACCTATTTTGGGGGCATCACAATCGTGGTTACTCCAAATTACCTTTACTGAAGGTATTATCTTATTTCTCATGACTTGTTCCTTCTTATCAACAATCTGAATCAGAAGTTCTTCATATGTTAAGTCTTTTTCTACTTGAATATATTCATACTCTATTACATGCATGTGGTCTAGTTTATAAGGACACAACACTAACACGTGAAACACATTGTGTATACGTTCCATCTCTGGAGGTAAAGCTACTTCATAAGCTACATCTTCTACCCTTCTTAAAATTTCAAAAGGTCCTACAAACCTTGGACTTAACTTTCCTTTCTTCCCAAAACTTATCTTCTCTTTCCAAGGTGATACTTTCAGAAAGACATATAAACCTACTTCAAACTCCCTCTTTTCTCAGTGAGGATGTCCATACTTCCTTTGTCTATCTTGAGCCGCTACCAATCGGGTTCGGATTAGCTTATCCATGTCTGCCATTTGTTGTACCATCTCAGGTCCCAACATTCGACGTTCACTTACTTCATCCCAACAAAGTGGTGTTTTTCATTTCCTCCCATACAATGCTTCGTAAGGCTGCATGTCTATACTAGCGTGAAAACTATTGTTGTACGCAAATTCCACCAAAGGTAGATTTTCGTCCCAACTCCCTTTGAAATCCATAACACAAGATCTTAATATATCTTCTAGCATTTGAATTGTCTGTTAACTTTGTCCATCCGTCTGTGGATGATACGCCGTACTCAATCTCAAATGCGTTCCCATGTGTTCTTGCAAACTCCTCCAAAAGTTCGACGTGAATCGTGAATCACGATCGGACACAATCGAAACAGGTACTCCATGTCTAGAAATAATTTCCTTAACATAAAGTTTAGCTAGTTGCTCTAGGTTATACCTAATTCCTATTGGTAGAAAGTAAGCTAATTTCGTCAACCGATCCACTATTATCCAAATAGCATCGTATCCTTTTCTTGTTGCTGGAAGTCCTACCACGAAGTCCATGGTGATATGCTCCCATTTCCACTCTGGAATCTCTAGTGGATCGTTGGAGTTCAGCCTTAACTTTCTGACAAGTTAAGCACTTACTAATTTATTCTGCGATTTTCCTCTTCATGTTCGGCCACCAAAAGTTCTGATGAAGGTCTTGATACATCTTAGTACTACCAGGATGTATCGAGCACCTAGAACTATGAGCCTCACACATAATCTCTTCTTTTAAATCGAAATTATTTGGAACCCAAATTCTTCCCTCAAAACGAAGTAAACTTTCCTTATTAAGGTTATACTTAGTCTTCACTTCATCCTTCATTATCATTTTCATTCGTTCACATTCTTCAGTACTTAATTGTACTTCCTTAACTCGTTCCACTATCGTTGGTCGATACTCTATTGAAAATAACATCTCCACTGCTTTCACTCGGTAACTTAACTTCTAATTCCATTCTTGACATCTCCGTTATTAACTCATTTTGAGTCATTAACATTGATAGTTTTCCCTACCCTTCTAACTTAAGGCATCAGCTACTACATTCGCTTTTCCCAGATGATACAAGATATCACAATCATAATCTTTTATCAACTCTAACTACCTTCTCTGCCTCATATTCAACTCCTTTTGTGTGAAGATATATTTCAAAATTTTATGGACCGTGTATATCTCACACTTTTTCCCGTATAAATAATGTCTCCATATTTTTAAAGCAAAAACTACTGCTGCCAATTCTAGGTCATAAGTAGGATAGACCTTCTCATAATCTTTTAACTGGCGTGACGTGTATGCAATGACCTTGCCATGCTGCATGAGCACGCAACCAAGTCCTCTATGCGAACCATCGCTATAAACTACAAAATTTCCAGTATCATCTGGTAAGGATAATACAGGTGCCTCACTTAACATCCTTTTTAGTTCTTGAAAACTATTCTCACAGTTTTCCGTCCACGCATACTTCACCGACTTTCGTGTCAGATTCGTCAACAGAGTAGCAATTTTAGAAAAAATTTGAATGAATCTTCTATAGTATCCCGCTAACCCCAGAAAACTCCTAACCTCGGTTGGTGTTTTCGGTTGCCCCCATTCATTCACTGCTTCCACTTTCGCCAAATCTACGGATATACCATCTTTATCTATAACATGTCCTAAAAACTGCACTCGTTCAATCTAAAATTCACACTTAGTAAATTTCGCATACAACTTCTCCCTCCGTAGTGTTTCCAACACTATTCTTAAATGTTCAACATAATCTTCTGGCGTCTTAGAATAGACTAGAATATCATCAATGAACACTACAACAAACTTGTCCAAATACTGTTTGAACACTCTATTTATCATATCCATAAATGCAGCTGGCACATTTGTCAACCCAAACGACATAACTAGAAACTCGTAATGACCATAACGAGATCTGAACGCCGTCTTAGGTACATCTTACTTCCTTACTTTTAGTTGATGATACCCAATATGCAAATATATCTTAGAAAAATACTTTGCCCCTTTCAACCGATCAAATAGATCATCGATCCTGGGAAATGGGTATTTATTCTTAATCGTTAGCTTGTACAACTCTCGATAGTCGATACAAAGTTGTAACGACCCATCCTTCTTCTTTACAAACAATACTGGCGCTCCCCACGGAGACACACTTGGTTGAATGTACTTCCTGTCTAATTGTTCCTGTAATTGAACCATTAACTCCTTCATCTCTACTGGCGCCATCCTATATGATGCCTTTGAAACTGGTGCCATACTCGACAGCTAATCAATCATAAATTCTACATCCCTATATGGCGAAATACCCGGTAATTCCTCCAGAAATACTTCCGCAAACTCTTTCACTACAGGTATCTGTTCCAATGATGCTCCCACTCTTTGGGTATCCATAACATGACATAGGTAACCCTTACACCCCTTTTTCAACATCTTCCCAGCTTGTGTCATGGTTAGACAACAAAAACGTCCCAGTGATTTATTACCATAAAACACCACCTCAGGTTTCTTAGAAAGCCTTAGGTTTACACTCCTTCTATGACAATCTATTATCGCTCTATGGTTAATTAACCAATCCATACCGAGAATTACATCGAATTCTCTTAACCTTATCAATAAAAGATCTACCGATAATTTGTTACCCCTAATATCTACGAAACAATTCCTATGAATGTGTTCAATGGGAATTATCTCTTCGTTTGCTACCTTAACGTCTAAAGGTATTTCTAGCTTTTCAGGGTTTAATCACAGTTGCTTAGCAAATCCACATGCTATAAAAGAACAACTAGCACCCGAGTCAAATAACACATAAGCATTTATTTCGTTGACTGGAATGATACATGCTACAACATCCGCTGATGCAACCGCATCTTGGACAGTTATATTAAATGTTCGGGTTGAGGGTCTACCCAATGATGGTGTTGTTCCAGTAATGGCTAACTTACCACTACCAGAACCCTTACTACCCTCTGACCCCTTCTTCGGGCAATTTCTTGCCATGTGGTCCATCGACCCACAAACAAAATAGCCATGGTTTTTCTTAGGATTAGGACAGTTGAGTGATATATGACCCTCCTACCCACAATTATAACAACCTGTTTTCCCTTTTAGATAGACTCCCAGATGAGTCTTTTCGCATGTCTTGCATGCGTCCATCCTACATTTAGGATCCCCTTGTTTCACCCCAGTATTCCCAGGGTTAAAATTCTTTCTTTTAGGCATACTACCACTAACACTGGCACCCTCTGCCTTGGTTCCTCCTTCTCCCTTACTCTTATTCTTTCGTTCCTTGTGGTATTGGCTCAACGCCTCACTACCACCCTCTGCTATAATCGCCTTTTCCTGAATGATCCCATAGGAAACACTCTGGAAAACCGAAATCCTACTATAGAGCCAGGGTTTCAGGCCCTGCTCAAACCTACGACCCTTCCTCTCTTCTGTGTCCACTTGGTGTTGAGAAAACCTTGCCAATTCATTGAATTTGGCCGCAAATTGGGGAACCTTCATGTCCCCATGCTTCAGTTTTAGGAACTTAATCTCCAACCTCCCTTGCATGCTAATAGGGAAGTAGTTCTCGAAGAATACCTTCTTGAATTGTTCCCACGTAATAGCATCAATTCTAGCCCCACCCTGGTGAGCCTCCCACCAGTAGTTGGCTTCCCCCTTCATCATGTAAGTCGCAAAAGAAGTCTTTTGCACCTCGACTATGTTTGTAATAACAAACGCCTTTTCTATTTCCTTGACCCATGTATGGGCCTCCATTGGGTCCGTCGTTCCCTTGAACTCAGGTGGACCTACACTTTTAAATTCCTTAAAGGTTGTCATTCTGGATACCCTAGGTACTGCAGGTGCTTTACCCTCTGCTTGGTTAAATGCAGCCGTTAATAAATTAACAAACTCTTGCATAGGGTTATTCGGACCCTCGTTATGCGATTCCACCTCTTGGTTGCGTTGTCTTCTTCTTGGCGGTATTTCTGATTAAATAAATAAAGTCTCATTGTTACTTTTTTACTTAATTAGTTATTAGTCGCTGAACAACTGAACAATAACTCATACACAGCAAAGTACATTAAAATAAAAACTTCATTATATTTAATATGCTTCTTCATAGTTCAAAATTATTTACAATTTGCTTTCCATAGCCAAAAGCTATTACATTTACATCCCATGATTGACTTTCACAAAATTGGGATTTACAAAAAGACTACCCTTTAATTATACAAAAGAGGGTTTTACATTAGTACACAAAAGTATTTACCGTTCTAACTTCTAATAATGTCTAATAGCATTCTAATGCTTCTCATTAGCTAGAATCGACACAATGTATCGACTTATAGTATGTCGAGTCTGTCCCGACTCAATGGAATAACAAGCGATTTTCAGCTTGAAATCCTCGTGTGCACTATCATTAATATATGACATTCGTGTTATCTTCTGATCTTTCTCAACCAGGTTTTTACGAAGTTCTATGACCTTGTTCTTGTAATCCCTAGCCTTGTCTGTTATGAGCACTTTCTCATCATGCATTATCTCAAAGTCTGATTTTGCAGACTCCTTGGCACCATAGAGATCACTGATCTCTTTCTTCTGGTTCTGCACCATATTGTGCAGTTGCACGTTACGGTCAAGCACCGAGAGATACATTGCTCTCATTGTAGCTATAGGTGTTGGCTTTAAGGCAGGCATCGCCGTATTAATCGATGTCACCTCCATATCATCCTCCACATCTATCATCATATTAAGATATGATGCTAGTCCCATTGTCTCCTCAAAATAGTTCTCCTCCGAAAAATATTCCTCTGGCTCTGATTCTTCTAGAATCACTATTGGTATCTCCGCTACAGGCATAGGTACTATTTATGACACATAAATTCTCCTCGCTTACCACATGTATATCTCTATACATCAAGCTATCAATTGACATCTATTATAACACATAACAAATTGATTAGTACTTAAAACACAATAATATAAGCACAAATCATATTTAATTCATGTAGGGTTAATTTCCATCTTTTAAATCTTTCGGTGTTGAGTTTCCTCAATACCTTATTAACTCATTCGACTTGAGTTAACCTTCTTCGAACCTTTCCTTTCCTAACGATGTTATTAGCCTAAGGTTTTTCCACCCTTAAGTTTTATAACCTAATGCTTTGATACCAACATGTGACGCCCCAAAATCCGGGTATCTTCCAACCTGACAGATGGTGATACACGATACTACAATGTATGCAGTCATTCCATTGAAACAACAACAAAATGATTGTATTTACTATCTTCGTATTACAATAATGCCAAATCCTTTCCCAGGTTCGTAAACTAAATGCATTCTTTGTTCTTCATAAGTATATTACATACGAATACACTAGTCTATTATAGGATAATTAACTGTCCATCTTAGCCTTGCCTTTATCTCTCTTAGAATTCTCAGTTCGTTCGACTTTTGCTGCAATCATATAATTCAAGCAAGAAGTGAGCATAACTAGCTGAGCAAGTCTACCAAAGGATCATATGAATACCACATCGAGAATTATATGATTATCTTTCGTAACTGAACAAGTAGCTATGAAGCACTATGAAACATTTGACTAGTACCTCTCATTTCATAACAATGATTCCCAAATATATATAATAGCTTAGGAATTCTAAACCGGTCAAAAGACCATGAACATAATCTTTCTGTTTTCATATCTGAAAAGGACATCCGGCACGAAGGCCATCCATCCGGCATTACTTACGAGCACTTCTAGGTGATCAGCCTATAGTACTCTATGTTGATCAACACACATCCGTTAAACGTATTTACATTTAAGTTTTTTTGGCAACCTCGCGTGCCCATTGAATAATCGATGAAAATACTTTTGTTTGTTCATAGACAAACTTACCTTTACATCCGTACCAAATATTTGGTATAGGAGCTAACAGTTCTATATCGAAAGACTTGTAAACCAATCAATCCAACTCTTAATAATAGCCTAGCCGAGTTAAAATTGGCATCGACCCTTTCGTAAAATAATCCATGCATTTCATAACATGAATCACTAAAAACCTGGCTAACATGAAGGTTAGACAAGCGATAAGAAAACTTGCCTTCAAGCATCTTCGAATATATTTTTCAATAATTCTCAACCTTTACAGGAACTACATGATATATTCACATAGCACACTGTAATTATCTACCAAAAAAACTTACTTTATGGCTTTAACCAACTTCTTTCTCTTTCATACCTTGTTTGAATTCATTTCATTAATATAGTCGATTCGACTTAATATGCTTTGTTACGGCTTGTTAACGTTCTTACGTTATTAACCGACACTTGATCATTATTGGTGAAATACAAACGTTGAACCTCATTCATAGTTTACTTATTACACACTTGCGTTATTCGTTTGATCTCTATTAAATCATATCTAATCTTCTAACGTCATCACTTTATAAGTGATTTAAAGCCAGCCATATCATGTACATTAAGTACATTCATGTCTTACCTTTGGTTTACATTCAATTAGAATTAGAAACCTAACTTTGGTCAACTATTTTACACTGTCGGCGCTGCTGCGCCAGACTCTAGTATACCTTTGGCACTGCGGCGCCAACTAACAGTAGACAGATCCCGGAGCCGGCACTGTGGTGCGACCATTTATGCTGGGTTTGGCGCTGCGGTGCCACCCTTGTACCTCAGTTGGTTTTGACAGTTGGTTTTTCTTACGAACTTTCTGACCTCATAACTTCTTCGTTTTACATCCGAAATGGGTCATTCAAAAGCCTATAACTCAAAAATTACATAATTTAGTTGTTCATGCAAGAATCTTTTCCTTTCAAATCTGTTAACTTGGAATTCACCTTTTGGTTCATTATCGAGTGTTCGTTTATCGTTTTCGAGCGTTCAATACTCGTTTTCTTCGTTATAAGTCAGAATTCGAGGATTCTCGAGTCCACGACTCTTGAATACCTTATCTCACGTGTTGACATTGAAAACCAAAGTTTCCAAGTCACACAACAACTTTTGACTACTAATCCGAGATTTCTACGTTTTCGATGTTTAACGTCTATTTTTGCAAAATTTGCCATAACTTCGTTACTCGTGTTCTATAAGCCAAATCAAATGGAACACTCCATTGATTCATCATCTACATCCTAACAAAATAAGATTCACATACCCTATCTAAGATTGTTTTCAATATGTCCATCAACAACCAAGTTCTTATTCAAAGATTTTTACGGTTTAAACTTACGTAAACTTTTATAATCTCTACTTAAACATGACTTATCAGTATTTTCATTATTAATAGCCATCCTTATTCCTCCTCAATAGACATGCTCCACCAATCCACGATTCTCTATGTGAAAGAAATCGAAAAGGATGAAGACTAATATTTTACGAAATATTACCTTTGTCGTTCTTCGCATTCTTGGTAAACTTCTTATGTTTTGTTGGAGGTAGCTTGATTATGTGTTTCTAGCTCTTTCTCTCTCTCAATATATGTTGGAAAAAGTTTATAAAACATCAAATGACCAACCTATGCTTTCCTTTTATAGGCAAACCACATGGAGGGCAAAATGGTCCAAAAGCCACCTCCTCAACAACTTAGCCACCAAGTAATCACTTTACTTGGTGGCCAAGTGGCCGGCCCATACCTCCATGGTTCTTCCCATGGGTTGCCCCATTGGTTTTACCCATCCCGTGACCCGCCGATTCGATCCACGATTCGGTTTCTTGGATTGGGCTTGTCTTACACAATTCATTGGGCCTTAACTTGGGCTTGATCCCGTACTTCATTGGGCTTGCTATTAATCCAAGTACCATTGGATTATACAAAATCCTTAACTCATAATCCATTAGAACTAATCGTATTCTATGCGTATAACTCCCGTACTCTCTTCGTTTGGCACTCATACGATATTCGTATATACGTCGTACTATTCTTTATACTATACTCGTATTCAAACTAATATAATACTCGTATCTCATAAGTATAATAACCGAAATGATTATACGCATTACATTTCCCTTTCGAAAATCACTTTTACCAACCCTTAGGTTTTAAGTCCGCAGGCAAAAACTTCGTTTGCCATAACTGAATTATTATTAGATATTCCATTATATCTTCATATTCTATCATTACCCATTTCTCGAAATTTCAAACCTAATCTCCAAGCGAAGTCGGATGAATAGTGTTTTTACGGAAAAATTCTCGGAAAACATTTATTTTCGCCTTGGTAATTCAAATCAATTAATCCTAGTACATAGCCAGAATACTAATCACGTCCACACATTCTAGGTCATAGAACGACCTTCAAATATCTTACTCACATAATTAATCAATTAAATTCATTTAATCCACATAATCAAATAATAATTTAATTCATTCAAGATCCGAAATTCTCGAACGTTACAATATGCTCCTACTTCCACTCTTGAATCTCTAGTGATTGCAACAATCCACTCGGTTGTTGGTGTTCAGCCTTAACTTTGTGAGAAGTTATAACATATTCTGCTATTTCCCTCTTCATGTTTGGCCACCAAAAGTTCTGTTGAATGTCTTGATACATCTTAGTGCTACCTGGATGTATCGATTACCTCGAACTATAGGTCTCACTCATAATATCTTTTTTTAACTCAGAATTATTTAGAACCCAAATTCTTCCTTCAAAATGAAGTAATCCTTCTTTATCAAGGTTGTACTTAGTCTTTACTTCATCCACCATTATCTTTTTCATTCACTCGCACTCCTAGTTACCTAGTTGTACTCCTTAACTCTTTCCATTATCGTTAGTTGAGTCTCCATTATGAATAACATTTCTACCGCTTCACTCAGTAATTTAACTTCTAGCTTCATTCTTGCCATCTCCATTATTAACTCATTCTGAGTCGTTAATATTGATAGCTTTTTCCTACCCTTCCTACTTAGCGCATCAGCTACTACATTTACTTTCCCCGGATGATATAAGATATCACAGTCATAACCCTTTATCAATTCTAACCACCTTCTATGTCTCATATTCAACTCCTTCTATGTAAATATATATTTTAGACTTTTATGGTCCGTGTATATCTCACACTTCTCCCCATATAAATAATGTCTCCATATCTTTATGGAAAAAACTACTGCTGCTAATTTTAGGTCATGAGTAGGATAGATCTTCTCATAATCCTTTAACTGGCATGATGCATACGCAATGACCTTGTCATGCTGCATGAGCACGTAACCTAGTCCTCTATGCGAAGCATCACTATAAACTACAAAATTCCCTATATCATCTGGTAGAGATAATACAGGTGCCTCACCTAATCTCATTTTTAGTTCCTGAAAACTATTCTCACACTTATCAGTCCATACATACTTTACTGACTTCCTCGTCAAATTCGTCAACGGAGTAGCTATTTTAGAAAACTCCTGAATGAAACTTTTATAGTATCCCGCTAACCCCAAAAAACTCCAAACTTTGGTTGGCATTTTCGGTTGTTCCCAATTATTAACTACTTCTACCTTCGTTGGATCCACAGAAATGCCATCTTTATCAATAACATGTCCTAAGAACTATAATATTTCAAGCCAAAATTCACACTTAGTGAATTTCGCATACAACCTCTCCCTTCGTAGTGTTTCCAACACTATCCTCAAATGTTCGGCATGATCTTCTGACGTCTGAGAATAGACTAGAATATCATCAGTGAACACTACGACGAACTTGTCCAAATATTATTTGAACACTCTATTCATTATATCCATAAATGCGGCTAGCGCATTAGTCAGCCCAAATGACATAACCAGAAACTCATAATGACCATAACGAGTTTTGAACGCCGTCTTAGGTATATCCTCCTTCCGTACTTTCAACTGATGGTACCCCGTACACAAATCTATCTTAGAAAAATACTTTGCCCCTTTCAACTGATCAAATAGATCATCGATCCTGGGCAATGGGTATTTATTCTTAATCATTAACTTGTTCAACTCTCGATAGTCGATACAAAGGTGTAACAACCCATCCTTCTTCTTTACAAACAACACCGGTGCTACCCACGGAGACACACTTGGTTGAATGTACTTCCTATCTAATAGTTCTTGTAACCGAACCATTAACTCCTTCATCTCTGCCAGCGCTATTCTATAAGGTGCCATAGAAATAGGTGACGTACCCGGTAACAAGTCAATCACAAATTTGACTTCCCTATCCGGCGGAATACCTGGTAACTCCTTCGGAAATACATCTGTGAACTCTTGTACTATAGTTATCTATTCCAATGATGCTCCCACTCTCGGGGTATCCACAACATGGCACAGGTATCATATACACCCCTTCCTCAACATCTTCCTAGCTTGTGTCATGGTTAGACAATAAGAGTGTCCCGATGATTTATTACCATAAATTACTACCTCGGGTTTCCTAGAAAGCTAAAGGTTCACACTCTTTCTATGAAAATCTATTAATGCTCTATGGTTAATCAACCAATCCATACTGAGAATTATATCAAATTCTCTCAACCTTATCGGTAAAAGATCTACCGATAATATGTTACCTCTGATATCTAAGCAACAATTCCTATGGATGTGTTTAACGTGAGTTATCTCTTCATTCGCTACCTTAACGTGTAAAGGTATTTCTAATCTTTTCGAAAATAAACTTAATCGTTTAGCAAATTCACATGCTATAAAAGAACAAGAAGCACCCGAATCAAATAGCACATAAGCATTAATTTTATTGACTTGATTATACATGCTACTACATCTGTCGATGCAACTGTTTCTTGGACAGTCATATTAAAAGTATGGGTCGTAGGTCTACCCAATGGTGTTAGTCTAGTAATGACTAGCTTACCACTACTAGAACCCTTATTACCTTCCGACCCCTTCTTTGGGCAATTTCTTGCCATTTGGTCAATCGACCCACAAAAAAACAACCTTGATTCTTCTTGGGGTTAGGACAATTGGGTAATATTTGACCCTTCTGCCCACGGTTATAACAAACCAATTTCCCCTTCAAACAGACTCCTAGATGAGTCTTTCCACATGTCTTGCATGCCTCGATCCTACGCTTAGGATCCCATTATTTCACTCCAGTATTCCCGGAGTTAAAACACTTCCTCTAAGGCAGACTGCCACTACCACTGGCTCCCTCCTCCTTGGATCCTTCCTCTCCTTTACCCTTATTCTTTCTCTCTTTATGGTATTGGCTCAAAGCTTTAATACCACCCTCAACAATAATTGCTTTCTCTAGAATGGTTCCATAGGAAGCAGTCTAGAACACATAAATCTTACTATAGAGCCAGGGTTTCAATCCCTGCTCAAACCTACGAGTCTTCCTCTCCTAAGTGTCCACTTGGTGTGGAGCAAATCTTGTCAATTCATCGAATTTGGCCACGTACTGGGGAATCGTCATGTCCCCTTATTTAAGTTCTAGGAACTAAATCGCCATTCTCCCCTACATGATTGTAGGATAGTAGTTCTTGAAGAAAACCTTCTTTAACTGTTCCCACATGATAACATCTGTTCTAGTCCCACCCTGGTGAGTCTCCCACCAAAAGTTGGCTTCCCCTTTCATCATATAGGTCACAAAAGAAGTCTTTTGTGCATCTGCTACGTTTATAATAATAAATGTCTTCTCTATTTTCTTTACCCATGTCTGGGCATCTATTGGGTTCGTAGTTCCCTTGAACTCCGGCGGACCTACACTTTAAAATTCATTAAAGGTATTCTTTTATGCTACCCTAGGTACTGCGGGTGCTCTACCCCCAGTTTGGTTAAATGCAACCGTTAATAAATTAACGAACTTTTGCTTAGGGTTATTCTGACCCCCTTGGTTATCGTTATGGGATTCAGCCTCCTGATTACGTTGTCTCCTTCTTGGCAGCAATTTTCTGATTAAATAAATAAAGTTTCATTATTACTTATTTGCTTACTTAGTTATCATTCGCCAAACAACAACTCATACACTAGAAAGCACATTAAATAAAAATTTCATTATATTCATATGCTTCTTCATCATTCAAACTATTTATAATTTGATTCCATAGCCAAAAGCTATCACATTCTTATCCCGCGATTGAATTTCACAAAAATTGGGATTTACAAAAAGACTACCCTTTAGTTATACAAAAGAGGGTTTTACGTCACTACACAAAATATTTACCGCTCTAGACCTCTAGTACTGTATAACAACATTCTTGTGTTTCTCATTCGCCAGAATCGACACAATATCCCGACTAATAGTATCTCGAGTTTGTCCCGACTCAATGGAATAACAAGCAAATTTTAGCTTGAAATCCTAATGATCATTATCATGGATGTATGACATCCGTTCTATTTCTGGTCCCTCAGCCCTAGTTCTTTGCGAAGCTCAATGGACTCATTCTTATAATCCGTAGCCTTATCCTTCATGAGCACCTTCTCGTCATGCTCAATCTCAAAATATGCTTCTATAGACTCCTTAGCCTTATGGAGATCACTAATCTCCTATTTCTAGTTCTGCACAATAGTGCGTAGTTGCACATTACGGTGTAGCACCGCTAGATAAAATGCCCTCATTGTATCTAGAGGTGTTGACTCTAGTGCAAGTACCACCGTATTAAATGATGTTACCTCCATATCTTCCTCCACATCGATCATCATATCAAGATATTACGCCAATCCCATATCCCCTTCTGAATAGTCCTGTAACGCCCCCAAATTTAGGTACTTGAAACCCGAACTCGGTGCTTTACGATACCATTTCTTTGAGCGGAATAATACTAATAATAATAACAATAATATGAATATCAAACTTAATTTACATATGCATCAAAGTCTACTCCCAGGTACGCGACCTTTAAACATTCATTAACATGATACTTAATTGTTATCATTGTCTTAATAAAGTCATACTATTACATAGAATACCAAAAATCTTATTATGTTTGCTTTCCTTTTCCTTTGTTTCTGCATGACCCTTCAGGTTGATCACGATTGGCTAAAAATATTTAAATTAAGCAAGGATGAGCATTTGAGTGCCCAACAAGTAATAGCAATTATAAATATAATTAGTTGAAAAAAATTAAATGTTTTCTTTATACGTCACTTTTACAACGATTCAATAGTTGTGAAGTAAACTGATCCGATAATAATAACATAACGACTCTATATAAAATTTTTAAAACTACGTATTGACTATAAATAGGGTTAAGGTGACATACTATGCACATTGTTTTAAATTTTTGATAAGGTTTAGCAAAACTTCATCCACAAACCGTAATAACTTACGGGCGCGAGGGTGATCGTCCCAATGTGCCCTATATTGATCAATACTGCATGCAAGAACGATATTATCGTTCACTCTGTCCGCTTTGGGCGCATAAAATTTTTCCTTGATCGGGATGTTCATACTTAGTCTGGAATCTGAACCAAAATAATTTAATTGGATACAATAAGGTTTTATCATATTCAACGATATTTCTAAATATGTGTCTAGCTGGTCAAATAGCTTAGACGGCTTATATATATATATATATATATATATATATATATATATATATATATATATATATATATATATATATATATATATATATATATATATATATATTATGTTCATTAATTTCGAAATATGGTTACACAAGTGTCCTCACTTGGATAATATATATATATATGAGTTATATAATATAATATCATGTTGATGAACATTGATAGGATATAATATATACGACAATAGGGTTAATAATCTAGTATAATAATAATATAAATATGAAACTTTCTTACTCATGCCCATTGCATAAAGGAAATGCAAAGGTAGGATACTTGTCTGGTCTGCTGCTTACAGTACGCAACTTAGATTTATCTTTTATATAGCAACCTATTATTAATAAGATCATTTTACTGATTAGAATAACATATCGTAACACATAATGCTGCTTATGACAGTCATCACATAATCTAATCACATTGTCATATAGGTTTAGCAGTCATTGAATCACAAACAAACATTAATACAGTTAAAATATCTATGTCCAGATCAATTTCTAAAACATGTCGGTGTACCGACAACTTTATCGGGTAATTATCGAGTCTAAGACTCTATTCTGTAGCTCAATATCTGTAAGTATCAGTCATATTATTTTTAAATGACTTATAATAATTTTTAAACATTTATTATAATTTATCACGAATTTTTAAACATCGGAATCATCATTAAATAATTTAAATATTAAATAATTCTATTATCATTAATATTTAATTAATATTAAACTATTAATGAATCCATTACCAAAATATTAAAGCTATTTATAATAACTTAAAATATTTTTAAAGTACTAATATTACCCATATATGATTTTTAAAACATTTAAAATAATTTTTAACTAATTACCATTAATATTTAATTATTAATGTATTATTTATCAAAATATTAAAAGACCTTATTTATAACTTAAAATATTTTTAATTCGTTAATTTTCTCTTTAAATGATTTTTAAATAAATAAAACCATTTTTAAATTATTTATTTAATATAATTATTAAATAAATTTAATATAATTAATATTAAAATAATATCATTAATATTAAATTATTAATAAAATTATCTAAGTTATATTTTATAACTTAAAATATCTTTAAACACTTTGATTTTATTTTAAATGATTTTTATAATATTAAAATTATTTTTAAACTAATTTATTTAATATAATTATTAAATAATTCTAATATCATTAATAGTAAATAATTAATGAAATATACCTTTAAATATTAAAAGTTATATTTTATAACTTAAAATATTTTTAAACTATTTATTTTCATTTAAAATGATTTTTCTAATATTAAAATCATTTTTAAACTAATTTATTTAATATAATTACTAAATAAATCTAATATCATTAATATTAAAATATTAATATTTTTCATGACAAAATATCAAGTTATATTTTATAACTTAAAATATTTTTATAACCTTTAAATCATTTTTCTACAATTTTTAATTCATTAATTCTATTTTCAATAATTTATTTAATACATTTATTAAATAACTTAATTATCATTAATATTAATTTATTAATGAAATTTATCACAAAATATTAAAAGTCATTAAAAATAACTTAAAATGTTTTCTTATATCATAATAAAATTTAAAATGATTTTTCATGTATTAAAATTATTTTTAAATAATTTAATTAATATTATAATTAAATAAATGAAATACCTTTAATATTCCAAAAATATTAAATATTAATAAAATATATTCAAAATAATTTAAAACTAATTTTTGGATTTTAAAATAATTTTTAATAATTTATATTGTATTTTGAATAATTTAAAACTAATTTTCTATAATTATTTAATAAAAATATAATTTTTATGATGAAACTGTCGCTAAAGACCACCTGTAGCGACAGAACCGTCTCTATAGGTGTTCTTCATGTTCTTCCTCAAAATCTAGAACACCGAGTCAGTTATCGAGTGTGCAACTTTGACCGTGATTAATTCTTAACACAAAATGTTTCTAGCCAAACTATGACTTAGATCGTGTAGTACTAATACAATACTTCATGATCCAACCACAAACATGGCCAACAAGCATAACATAAGTGAGATCTGGAGCCTTGAACAAGCTGTCAGAGCTGGTCTTCATTTCTGGGTTACCCGGAAATGAAGAACAGTTCGAGTGAGACCCCTTTCGAGCTTCCATAACTTGCAACACATGTACTGTTTTTGTGATATCAAAGCTTCATTACGTAGTCAACATGCATATGAAGAGATCCATTGCATAACATCACTATAACAACAACATAATCTCCATAAACTGTCCGGTCAAACCATGTCAGAAGCCACAGACTTGAGTTTTCTAGGTTACCCAAAAAACTCAACCCGTGAACTTCCGGCTTGGTTTGACCATCCTCCAGATCCACACTATTTGCAATATAAGAGATCTAAAAGCATTAACCTGCAGTATAACTCCCATACTAAAACTTGAATACAACAAAAAGCACCAATAAACAAAAACGTGCAAGATCCAAGGCCAATAAACACGCTGTCAGAGCGTTCTGGGCGGTTTCTAGGCTGCCCAGAATTTCTTGGTCAAGGCCAGCCAACGCGGTTTGACCATTCATAACGTGTAACCTGTACATGATTTGCACTTGATTCAAGTTCCAGATCCAAGCCTACACTACATACTACAACTTTAAACTTTCAAAACACAAAAACATAAACAGGCTGAGATTTACAGGGTCTGACATTCGTTGTCAGACCACAAAAAAATAATTTCCTAGATTTTGAAAAACTTAAATTTCAAACACTTTGATGTTATGGATCTAACATGTGCCAACCCAGATCACTTATAGACACTACATAGAACATATTACAACACAAAATCATAACTTTTATCATAGCATTCAAAATCAGATTTAGGTTAGGGCTTTATACCTTACTATGAACAAATTTCAATTCTTGGCTTCTGATTTTGCTATGGTTGTTAGTGGGGCTAGTTTTTTGACTGATTTATCAAAGAAATCACGTGGGTTAGAGAGAGAGAGGGTCTTAGTGGAGTGAATGCTGGACAAATATGATAAAATGAGCACTTTCCCTCTCTTGATCTATATATATAATGGATGCAATGAATTGGCTTAGTGTATAGGCTGATATGTATGTATAATTCAGTCATATTAGGAGTCAAAGGAGGTTCACCAACTAAAGTGTTGGCCAATAATGCAAGTTAACTTCAATTATGCAAGAGGGGCAATTTGGTCTTTTGGCTTGAGAATTTAATGGCAATCTTGTAATCTTGACAAACACTTAGGGTTTGACCCTTAGGGTTTAACCCTAAGGTTTAGCACAAAGTGAATTTCTAGATTTTCATTTAAGGTTTAAATTAAAAATAAAAATAAAATTAGTTTCTAAAAATAGAAATTTAGGGTTTGTTAATTAGTTAGGTTTTCTAATTACATTAAACAGGAATATTAGGGTTTAAAATTCACTAATTATAACTAACCTTGATAATTTTAGCAATTAGGGTTTATAATTATGATAATTAGGGTTACCAAATCACAATTAGGCTTTCTAATTACCAATTTAGGGTTCTAGATATTAGGGTTTTAAATTACTAATTAGGTTTTTCATAATTAGCAATAAAAATCTACTTTACATGATATTAATTACATTAACACAATTTTTGACTGATCACAAACTCCAGTTTAGGTTTCAAATTGGGGTTTTAATTTATAATTATGATTTTCCATAATAATAAGGCTTTACCTAAATTACAAATAGTATAACACATAACACAATGTCTTAACATATTTTTTTTTAAAGTCTCCTTTAACCTCGGAATTAAGGTTTAACAATAATACTAGGGTTTATAAAAATATTTCTAGGGTTTGTTCATAATACACCATAATTGACCAACCATTATCAATACGTACATACAGTACATATTTATTGCACCAAAAAATCAAAATATAATTAATATTATATTATTATTCTCATTGGTTGTTAAAAATCTAAAATTAGGGTTTGGATTTCATATCTGATTTATTCTTCATATATAACATTATTAATTAAGTTAAAAATAATTAACTTAATTAATCTAACATAAATTCATATAATAAAATAAATAATTATTATAATAATTCTAAAAATCATTTCATATATTATTTAAATAATATATAATTATATTTTCATAGAAAATAAATAATAAAAATATTTCTACTATAAAATTAATTATTATAAGAATATACTTTATAATAATCAATAATTTTAAAATAAAATAATTTAAAATTATTCATGTAATAAATATATTTTTATTTATCACATAAATGCATACTATTTGTCTTGTACAAAACCTCATCTTTAAAATAAATAAAAATTATACGCAAAATTTCTGATTTAATTACATAGTAAGTATTGGGTTATTACATTCACCCTCCCTTATAAAGATTTCGTCCCCGAAATCACCTTTTTAAAACCTATACATGCCAGGGTACATAGCATACACAATCACTGCAAGTAGATCTCGATCATAATTAATCGAACTGATCTTTAACTATTCAGCAAAAAGCTTGTCTATCGGCTTAAACAGAAATTTGATTTCTAAAAGAACTCAAATTCCTCCTTCAAAATAATTTATAAAATAATTCATTATATATATAGGAAAATCGTATATAAGAAAATAAAATTTGTTCAAATAATACCTGAAGTTGCATCCCTGACTGCTACCGTATCTTGTACATTCATGCTGAAGACTCCTACGGTTGGTTTTGTTAGTTTGTTTGTTGAAGTCGGTCCCGTTGTCGCCAATATCCTGCTGCCTTTTCCTATATTCGTATTCCTTGCCTCCTTTCTCCTTTTTGGACAGTCTTTCACCTTATGCTCCATTGATTCACAAATAAAACACCCACTATATACTCTTAGATTGGGGCAGTTATCAGAGATATGTCCCTCCTGTTCACACTTATAGCACACAAACTTTCTTTTTAAACACATTCCCGACCTAATTCTGTTATTATCGAAATTATCTCATTTCATCGTATAGGTAGCAAAAGCTTTCGGTTGTCCCTCCGTTACCCTAGTTATCACAAACACGTCTATAGGATCAGTTGATCTTCTAGATCCTGGTAATACTGTCGCCTTGAAGCCTTTGAAATTCGTCAATTGATTGTCTGGTTGATTTTCCGCGGCTAGTATTCCATTCTGCATAGCTTGAGCGATCATATTCAAGAAATTTTGTATCCGGTCTGGTTATTCTCTGGTTTTGTTGACAGGTTCTTCTATCCTTTGGGTTCGTTATCGTCTCGGTGGAATTCTCATAAATTATTCTTTATTAACTTACATTTTAAGCCTTATCATATAAGTTTAATATATTAAACTTGTTTCATTACTTAAACATAGATTCATATTCATTTAACGAATACTTTACATAGCATAGCACATAATGCTTTAAACATCAGCTATCCCTTTGTGACCACAAAAGTCGGGATTTACAGTCTTGACTCATACAAAAGTTGAGAATATTATATTACACACGCACATTATCAAACATACATAATCAACTACTAATCCTAATTATTCCTACACCTTTTTGCTGATTATGGACAATCTTTCGCCCAATGACCTTCCAACCCATAAATAAAACATGCACCTTACTTAAAGTTGGGACAATGAGGAGAGGTATGTCCCTCATGGCTGCAAATATAACATATCTTTTTCCCGTGGTTTTTATTGGATTTTCATAAGTCGAGGTCTTTCATCTTTCTTTTCCCCTTATTGCTCAGAGCTGCACTCGATATGTTGCTTTTGGCTCCCATCTGATCAATTTGGATTTTAAGCTTATCTTATTCTTCCATTGTTTCTATTGAGGCTTTTCGTAATTAACTATTTAGCAGTTTTTCTATTTTCCACAGCTTTTCTAGAGAGGTAATCTGGTTCCTCAGATTATGCACTTCTGTTGATGCTTGATCAGCTTTAACTTTGGTGTCTGAATCACTATCTGTTAGTTTCACCATTTTCGGATCTGGTACTACGTTTTTCAAAATAACCACCTCATCCGAGTTGGTTTCATTGTGAGCCTCTATTTTAGCTATTGGCTTCGATATTAGCTCGGCTGTATGAATTTGATCTTTCTTCATGCTATAAGCATATAATAAGCCTTTTCCATCTGACATCTACACACATAAATTATCCTGATTAGCATGTAGTTTATACACACAACAAACAATAGTTTTATATATGTTATCTTTTATTTTGTTTGACGATGAATTTATCCAATTCATCTTCTTTTAAACTCTAAATAAGTTATTTGTATTTTCAGTGTTTCCCTCTTTTATAAGGTTATAGCCTAAGGTCTACCCCACCTAAGGTTTCTAACCCTAAAGCTCTGATACCAACTTGTAACGCCCCCAAATTCAGGAACTTGAAACCCAAACTTGGTGCTTTACGATAACATTTCTATGAACGGAATAATATTAATAATAATAACAATAATATGAATATCAAACTTAATTTACATATGCATCAGAGTCTACTCCCAGGTACGCGACCTTTAAATATTCATTTACATGATAATTAATAGTTATCATTGTCTTAATAAAGTCATATTATTACATAGAATATCAAAAATCTTATTCTGTTTGCTTTCCTTTTCCTTTATTTCTGCATGACCCTTCATGTTGATCACGATTGGCTGAAAACATTTAAATTAAGCAAGGATGAGCATTTGAGTACCCAACAAGTAATAGCAATTATAAATATAATTAGTTGAAAGAATTAAATATTTTCTTTATACGTCACTTCTACAACGATTCAATAGTTGTGAAGTAAACTGATCCGATAATAATATCATAACAACTCTATATCAAATTTTTGAAACTACGTATTGACTAAAAATAGGGTTAAGGTGACATACTATGAATATTATTTTAAATTTTCGATAAGGTTTAGCAGAGCTTCATCCGCAAACCGTCATAACTTACGGGCGTGAGGGTGATCATCCCAATGTGCCCTGTATTGATCAATACTGCATGCAAGAACGATATTGTCGTTCACTCTGTCTGCCTTGGGCGCATAAAAGTTTTTCCTTGATCGGGATGTTCATACTTAGTTTGGAATCTGAACCAAAATAATTTGATTGGATACAATAAAGTTTTATCATATTCAACGATATTTCTAAAATTGTGTCTAGCTGGTCAAATAGCTTAGACGACTTATATATATATATATATATATATATATATATATATATATATATATATATATATATATATATATATATATATATATATATAAACTACAATGATTATCCAAGTGAAGACACTTGTATAACCATATTTCGAAATTAACGAACAGAATATATATATGAGTTATATAATATAATATCATGTTGATAAACAATGATCGGATATAACATATACAACAATATGGTTAATAATTTAGTATAATAATAATATAAATCTGAAACTTTCCTACTCATGTCCATTGCATAAAGGCAATACAAAGGTAGGATACTTACCTGGTCTGCTGCTTACAGTATGCAACTGAGATTTATCTTTTATATAGCAACCTATTATTAATAAGATCATTTTACTGATTAGAATAACATATCGTAACACATAATACTGCTTATTGCAGTCATCACATAATCTAATCACATTGTCACATAGGTTTAGTAGTCATTGAATCACAAACAAACATTAATACAGTTAAAATATCTAAGTCCAGATCAATTTCTGAAAATGTCGGTGTATCGACAACTTTATTGGGTAATTATCGAGTCTAAGACTCTATTCTGTAGCTCAATATCTGTAAGTATCAGTCATATTATTTTTAAATGACTTGTAATAATTTTTAAATATTTATTATAATTTATCACGAATTTTATAACACCGGAATCATCATTAAATGATTTAAATATTAAACAATTCTATTATCATAAATTACCCATAAATTATTTTTAAAACATTTAAAATTATTTTTAACTAATTACCATTAATATATAATTATTAATGTATTATTTATCAAAATATTAAAAGTCCTTATTTATAACTTAAAATATTTTTAATTCACTAATTTCCTTTTTAAATAATTTTTAAATAAATAAAACCATTTTGAAATTATTTATCTAATATAATTATTAAATAAATTTAATATCATTAATATTAAATTAATATCATTAATATTAAATTATTAATGAAATTATCCAAGTTATATTTTATAACTTAAAATATCTTTAAACACTTTATTTTTATTTTAAATGATTTTTATAAAATTAATATCATTTTAAAACTAATTTATTTAATATAATTATTAAATAATTCTAATATCATTAATAGTAAATAATTAATAAAATTTACCTTTAAATATTGAAAGTTATATTTTATAACTTAAAATATTTTTAAACTATATATTTTTATTTAAAATAAATTTTCTAATATTAAAAATATTTTTAAACTAATTTATTTAATATAATTAATAAATAAATTTAATATCATTAATATTAAAATATTAATATTTTTCATGACAAAATATCAAAAGTTATATTTTATAACTTAAAATATTTTTATAACCTTTAAATCATTTTTTTAATTTTTAATTCATTAATTCTATTTTCAATAATTTATTTAATACATTTATTAAATAACTTAATTATCATTAATATTAATTTATTAATAAAATTTATCACAAAATATTAAAAGTCATTAAAAATAACTTAAAATAATTTCTTATATCATAATATAATTTAAAATGATTTTTCATATATTAAAATCATTTTTAAATAATTTATTTAATAATATAATTAAATAAATTAAATACCTTTAATATTCAAAAAATATTAAATATTATTGAAATATATTCAAAATAATTAAAAACTAATTTTTGGATTTTAAAATAATTTTTAATAATTTATTTTGTATTTTTAATAATTAAAAACTAATTTTCTATAATTATTTAATAAAAATATAATTTTTATAATGAAATTGTCGCTAAAGACCACCTATAGCGATAGAACCATCGCTATAGGTGTTATTCATGTTCTTCCTCAAAACCCAGAACACCAAGTCAGTTACCGAGTGGGCAACTTTGACCGTGATTAATTCTTAACACAAAATATTTCTGGCCAAACTATGACTTAGATCGTGTAGTACGAATACAATACTTCATGATCCAACCACAAACATGATCAACAAGCATAACATAAGTGAAATCCGGAGCCTTGAACAAGCTGCCAGAGCTGTTCTTCATTTCTAGGTTACCCATAAATGAAGAACAGTTCGAGTGACCCCTTTCGAGCTTCCATAACTTGCAACGCATGTACTATTTTTATGATCTCAAATCTTCATTACGTAGTCAACATGCATATGAAGAGATCCATTGCATAACATCACTATAACAACAACATAATCGCCATAAACTGTCCGGTCAAACCATGTCAGAAGCCACTGACTTGAGTTTTCTGGGTTACCCAGAAAACTCAACCCGTGAACTTCCGGCTTGGTTTGACCATCCTCCAGATCCACGCTATTTGCAATATAAGAGATCTAAAAGCATTAACCTACAGTATAACTACCATTCTAAAACTTGAATACAACTAAAAGCACCAATAAACAAAAACGTGCAAGATCCAAGGCCAATAAACACGTTGTCAGAGCGTTCTGGGCGGTTTCTAGGCTGCCCAGAATTTCTTGGTCAAGGCCAGTCAACGCGGTTTGACCATTCATAACGTGTAACCTGTACATGATTTGCACTTGATTCAAGTTCCAGATCCAAGCCTACACTACATACTACAACTTTAAACTTTCAAAACACAAAAACCATAAACAGGCTGAGATTTACAGGGTCTGACATTCGTTGTCAGACCACAAAAAAATAATTTCCAAGATTTTGAAAAACTTAAATTTTGAACACTTTGATGTTATGGATCTAACATGTGCCAACCCAGATCACTTATAGACACTACATAGAACATATTACAACACAAAATCACAACTTTTATCATAGCATTCAAGATCAGATTTAGGTTAGGGCTTTATACCTTACTATGAACAAATTTCAATTCTTAGCTTTTGATTTTGCTATGGTTGTTAGTGGGGCTGGTTTTGTGACTGATTTATCAAAGAAATTTCGTGGGCTAGAGAGAGGGTCTTAGTGGAGTGAATGTTGGACAAATACGATAAAATGAGCACTTTCTCTCTCTTGATCTATATATATAATGGATGCAATGAATTGACTTAGTGTATAGGCTGATATGTATGTATAATTCAGTCATATTGGGAGTCAAAGGTGGTTCACCAACTAAAGTGTTGGCCAATAATGCAAGTTAGCTTCAATTATGCAAGAGTGGCAATTTGGTCTTTTGGCTTGAGAATTTAATGGCAATCTTGTAATCTTGACAAACCTTTAGAGTTTGACCCTTAGGGTTTAACCCTAAGATTTAGCACAAAATGAATTTCTAGGTTTTCATTTAGGGTTTAAATTAAAAATAAAAATAAAATTAGATTCTAAAAATAGAAATTTAGTGTTTGTTAATTAGTTAGGTTTTCTAATTACATTAAACAGGAACATTAGGGTTTAAAATTCACTAATTATAATTAAAATTGCTAATTTTAGCAATTAGGGTTTATAGTTATGATAATTAGGGTTACCAAATCATAATTAGGGTTTCTAATTACCAATTTAGGGCTCTAGATATTAGGGTTTTAAATTACTAATTAGGTTTTCCATAATTAGCAATAAAATTCTACTATACAGGATATTAATTACATTAACACAATTTTTGACTGATCACAAACTCTAGTTTAGGTTTCAAATTAGGGTTTCAAATTTATAATTATGGTTTTCCATAATAATAAGGCTTTACCTAAAATACAAATCGTATAACACATAACACAATGTCTTAACAGATTTTTTTTAAAGTCTCCTTTGACCTCGGAATTAGGGTTTAACAGTAATACTAGGGTTTATAAAAAAATATTGCTAGGAGTTGGTCATAATACACCATAATTGACCAACCATTGTCAATACACACGTACAATACATATTTATAGGATCGAAAAATCAAAATATAATTAATATTATATTATTATTCTCATTGTTTGATAAAAATCAAAAATTAGGGTTTAGATTTCATATCTGATTTATTCTTCATATATAACATTATTAATTAAGGTAAAAATAATTAACTTAATTAATCTAACATAAATTCATATAATAAAATAAATAATTATTATAATAATTCTAAAAATTATTTTATATATTATTTAAATAATATATAATTATATTTTCATGGAAAATAAATAATAAAAATATTTCTACTACAAAATTAATTATTATAAAAATATACTTTATAATAATCAATAATTCTAAAATAAAATGATTTAAAATTATTTATGTAATAAATATATTTTTATTTATCACATAAATACATACTATTTATCTTGTACAAATCCTTATCTTTAAACTAAAAAAAAATTATACGCAAAATTTCTGATTTAATTACATAGTAAGTATTGGGTTATTACAAGTCCTCCTTTAAAAATTCCTCCTCAGGCTCGGACTCTTCTATGATCACCACTGGTACCGCCGCTACTGGCACTGGTACTGGCTCTATTCTGTTCACTGACTCTTCACTCACCACATGTATATCCCTATACATGTAGTTGTCGATGGACATCTACAATAACACATAACATGTTGATTAGTACATAATACACAATAATACAAGCACAAATCACATTTAATTTATTTAGGGTTAATTTACATCTTTTAAGTCTTTCGGTACTGAGTTTCGTCAATACTTAATTAACTCATTCTACTATAGTTCATTCGCTCCTACTTCTCATCTACTAACGAGATTATTAACTTAAGGTTCTTCCCCCCTTAAATTTTATAACCCAATGCTCTGATACCAACCTGTGACGCCCCCAAATTTGAGTATCTTCCAACCCAACAGATAGTGTTGCACGGTACTCATAACTATACATTCATTCCATTGAAACAACATTAAAATGAGTGTAATAACTACATTCTTATTATAATAATAATAAATCATTTTCCAGATTCTGTAACCGAATACATTCTTCGTTTATCATAAGTATAATTCATACAAACATACTAGTCTATTACAGGATAACTAATTATCCATCTTAGCCTTGCTTTTATCTTTCTTAGAACCCTCGGTTCGCTTGGCCTTAGCTGCAATCATATAATTCAAGTAAGAAGTGAGCATAGCTAGATCAGCAAGTCTGGCAATATATAATATAAATACCACGTCGAGAATCATATGATTATTCTTCAATAACTGAACAAGTAGCTATGAAGTACTATGAAACATTGGATACCATTATTCATTCTCATAAATCAATTCTTAACTACATACAGTAACTTAGGAATTTTGAGTAGATCGAAAGACCATGAACATTCTCTTTAGTTTTCATTCATCAAAAAAGACAACCCGGCACTAAGTCTGTAAGTCTGATATATCTTACTAGCACTTCTAGGTGATCAGCCTATAGTACTCTATATTGATCAACACTCATCCGTTAAACGTATTTATGTTTAAGTTTTGGCCACTTCGCGTGCCCACCGAATAATTGATGTAAAATATATTTGTTTATTCATACTCAGGCTTACCTTTGAATTCGTACCAAACAATTGGCATAGGATATCGTTATCAATTCTATATCGAAAGACTTGTAAACAAAGTAATCATACTCTTAAGATTAGTCTAACCGAGTTAAAACTAGCGTCGACCCTTTCATAAAACAATTCATGCATCTCATAACATGAATCACAGAAAACTTGGCTAACACGAAGGTTAGACAAGAGTTAAGAAAACTTGCCTTCAAGCGTCTTCAAATAAATATTCAACAAGTCTCGGTCTTTATGGTCTCTACATGATAAATTCACATAGCACACTGTAATTAGCTACCAAACAATCTAATCACATTGCTTTTACCAACTTTTTTCTATTCTATAACTTAACCGAATTTATTTCATTAATAAAACTTATTACAGTTACTTATCATTCTTTAGGACTTATTAACGTTCATCATTTCATTACTAATAAACCACTTTCAATTCCTAAGGTCATCACTACATATGTGATATAGGAATGGTCTTTACATGTACAGTAAGTATATACACTTGACCCATAATTGTCATGTAACAATTGGGTTCAAAAATAACTAAGTCCCTCATTTTCCCTGTCTCGGCACTGCGACGTCGTCCTCAGGCATATCATTGGCGCTGCGGCGCCAACTAACAGTAGCTAACCCCTTGTCTCGGCGTTGCGGCTCAAAACTTACTATACATAAGTGGCACTACGGCGCGACTTAGCAGTGCCTACTCCTCCGATCCGGCGCTGCGGCGCGAGGTTCTAAGCTTGGGGTGGCGCTGCGGTGCCGACCCTGAACCCTAGAAAATTTCTATGTTTTCTCAGTTCAATTCTTTCCGAATTCAAAACTTGGTCGTTATATGTTTGAATTGGATCGTTCAAAAGCCGTTATCTTACATCACTCATGTACTTCGATTTCATTTGGAGAAAAGTAGTTTTTAAATCTGTTAGCAATGAATTCACTATTTAACGTTTTATTACGCGTTCGTTTAACATTCGTGAACGTTCATAACTCGTTTCTTCGTTCTAAGTCGAAATTCGACGATTCTTGAGTTCACGACTCTCAAATACGTTATGCTATGTTACGCCATCGAAAACCTAGGTTTCTGAGTTAAACAACAACTTTTGACTACTAATCTAGGATTTCAACATTTAACGCTTAATTTCGTAAATTTCGCCATAACTTCGTTACTCGAGTTTTATATGCCAAATCAAATGGAACCAATCAATTGATTCATTATCTACATCCTAACCAATCAATATTCACATACCCTATGATGGTTTTCAATTTTTCCATCAACAACCAAATAAACGCTTATTAGTTTTCTTCGCTTATGCCTACTTAAACGATTATGATTCTTAATCATACATGACTTATAATGTTTTACTCCACTATTAGCCATCCTTATTACTCCAAATGAGACATGCTCCACCAATTCATACTTCTCTAAGAAAAAGAAATAGAAAAGGATCGAAGACTAATGTTTACGTAATATTACCTTAACGTTCTTCACGTTCTTGACTAACACTTGAATGTTTTGCTTGGATTGCTATCGATTATTTGTTAAAGCTCTTGTTTCTCTTTCTCTCAATATAATGTCTAGAGTTGGTGAAACCAACCAAATGAACAACTCTAGCTTTCCTTTTATAGAAAAATCTAATGGAGGGCAAATTGGTCATTATGCTAACCTCCTTACTATTCACCTCCTTACTATTCATTTTCTTCCTCACTAAGTAAAGCTACTTTACTTGGCCGCCAAGTGGTCGGCCCACCTACCTTCTTGGGTCCCCCATGGGTTTTATGAAAGTAGTATGCACACAAGCCAATCATGTTTGATGATAAAGCATATACTTTGTAACAATCATATTCATTTATTAATAAAAAGTATTAATTTATTAAAGGCTTTTAATTATCTACATGATGCTATTTTATAACATGTGATAAATCCATAGTTTTAAGTAATGCTTTTAGAATAATGATGATGATCATTCTAATGAGATCTAAATTCTTAGAAAGCTTAAAACTAAAATAGTTCTCAATCGTTGGATTACTAAATTGGGGATTAGTGAATCTGGATAGATTGGTACATACATTGCTTGCTCATTTGATGAGGATGATTGATCTCATGATCATTTGTGTGGAGACACTAAATCAAGTATGTAGGTGCTTATTAGAGAATAAGTTCACTGAACGTGGCTCGCTAAGGAATACATAATGGAGTTTTACTTGCCTGTCAATAGAAATTCCACTAGTGATAGTAGTACAAGTGATCCTTGGACTTGAGATCATCATAGTATCTTGTGTATGATGAATTATACTTTGACTTATTCCTTAAGACCCTTGGGGTATATCAAAGGGTATGCTTGGGTATAATAAGTTATACATGGAGATAATGTATGATCAACAAAGAATCTACCGCTTCTAGTAAAAAAAGAGAAATGTCCTATGTGATTCGATAAATGACTACCCAGTAGTCCTTGGCCAAGGCAGAATAAAATTAGAAAAGAGTTTCTAATTTGCATTATTTGGAGTTATGCATTTAAGAGTCAAAATACATATAATTAAATAAAATAAGACTTGACAGTAATTTCATGTCTTATATTTAATTGGGACATTGTATGGTGGAAGGATTGAATTGTACGGTAACTATTTACTCAAAGGTTCTTTTATGATTAATGTTGAAATATATATTATCTGGAAACTCGTTGATCGCTAGGGAGGCTTATCCCTATTGTAGAATAAATATTATTTATTTAAATAAATTAATAATTTAATTTATTTATTTAAATAAGATTAGAATTGTTCTAATTGATTAATTCACAACCGATTTAATATGGAGAACCTAAAGGGTCACACCATAAAAGGAAGAATAATTATTTAAGAAGTTAATTGCACAATCGTAATAATAAGTTAAGTATATTTAATTTAATCTATGGTGATAAAATAAATTAAATAGCTTAAGATTTATTATTTAATATTTTAAAAATATTAAATATAAATTAATAATAGGAGTCTTATTATTATTATTACTATTATTATTATTTAATTCCTAAAGGAGTTTAGGAATTAATTAATAAAAGTACTCTTATTAATTCCTAATAAGATTAGGTGGCTAATTAATTAAAATTTTAATTAATTAATCCTAATAAGATTAGGAGCCTAATTAATTAATGGAGTTTAATTAATTAAAATAAAGTCTAATTCCTTAATTGTTAAGGAGGGTTGCCTACATCTATAAATAAGAGAGTCTTATTATGGGTGCAGAGTGGTTGTTGACTTTTTGACAACAGACGTAATTCCAATTGTTATGAGAGTACGCTCATTTTCTTTAGAGATAAAAAAACTAGGGTTTTGCCAAATACCCATCTTCTTGAATTTTTTGTTCTTCCTTGGTGGATCACCTCTAGAGGCCAAACACTTAGGTGGGCTAACGTTGATCAAAGGAAGGAACCAAACCCGGTGGATTCAAGTTGAACGCGAAAAGGATTTGGAGGTGAACTTGTACCTGAAGAAGCTCGAATCTTCAAGGATATGATTCTTATTCTTTATCTTTTCGTTTAATTAATAATTGTGCATAAATGATGATCCGGGTATATGATTTGTAAAATTTTAAACTCTGATTTTTAAACGTTTTCGCTTATTTGTGCAATTTGATTGCGTCCATGAATATTACAAACCTAACATTTTACCTATTCGGTGACACATCGGTTCGATCCACGGTTTGGTTTCTTATTTTGGGCCTTAGAATAATTCATATTGGGCCTTCTTGGGCTTCATTTAACAATGCATTTGGCTTGACATAATCTAAGTCCAATTGAATTCTATAAAGTCCATAAACTCAAAGTCCAATAAGACTAACCGTATTCTACTCGTATAATTCTCGTATTCTCTTCGTATATAGTTCGTACGAATAGTCGTATTATGCGTCGTAATAATCTTCATACTATACTCGTATAATAACTAGTATCATACTCGTATTCCTTACGTATAATAATTCTAATCATTATACACAGTCATTAAATTCTCGGAACTCACTTTTCCTAAACCTTAGGTTTTAAGTCCGTAGGCGAAAACTTTGTTTGCCATAACTGAAATATTATTAAATATTCCATCTCGTCTTAGAATCCTATCATTACGTGTTTCTCTTAAATTCAAACTTAATCTCTGAGCATAAACGGATGAATAGTATTTTTACAAATATATCTCGAAAAACTATTATTTTTATCTTGGAAATTCAGAACAATTAATCCTAGCATATAGTTAGAATCCTAACCACATCCGCACATTCTAGGTCATAGAACGACCTTGAAACAACTTACTCACATAAATAATCAATTAAATTCATTTAATTGAAATAATCAAATAAAATTTAATTCACATAAAGATCCAATTTTCTCGGTCGTTACAGTGTCTAACACCTTCCCTCTGCTTAATCAAGTCCCCCAGACCCTAAAGAATTTTGGTTTTGCAAACCAGTTAAAACAATGTCAAATCACTAGGTCTTTATGTAAACCTTTTCCGGTTAAGTTGGTACAACCATTTAAAATCTACCACCTGGTGGCTCTAAAAGTCAAATCGTCGATATTTACATGTCGAACATTTTCAAACTTGTTTTTTCGAACAAACCTCATCCAAAATGTGAACACCAAAAGACAAACACAAAAAGGGATAAATAAAAATCCTGACATCGACACACTGTATATATCACAAGATCATATCTGATAAATAGAAGACTTGTATTTAATAAATAAATTAAATGAAGCTAGAAAACTTGCTTGTACCGTCGATTACTGTTACGTAATCTAATATATCTTCAATTGTAAGACCTATTATTATTAATATCAATCTCTCAATTAGAATAATTTCATCACATATACTACTGTTAATTACAGTCACAATATAACTTAAATACAATACCACATAACAGTTACTAAAATACATAAGACCTGGTATCAAGTTTATTTCAGTCTAATTTGAGTTCGGTACTATTTCAACATTCTGATTGCCTTATCAGATAATCATTTAGTTTATTTTAAATAAATCTCTACTTAACAGCTTCGATATTACCTTAGATAATTTAATTATCAAGTATAACATTTTTCAACAGTTCATAATAATTTTCAAATAATTATTATTATTTATAATAATTTTTCAATCTTTAATATCATTTTTAAATGATTTAAATCCAAAGTAATTCCATCATAATTAATAATTAAATAATTTAAAATATTAATAAAATACATGTCAGAAATATTAAAAGTCATTTATTATAGCTCAGAATATTTTTAATACCTTAATATCACCTTTAAATGATTTTTAAAACATTTAAAATTATTTTTAAATAACTGCCATTAATATTAAAATATTAATGTATTTCTTGTCAAAATATTAAAAGTTATTTATTATAACTTAAAATATTTTTAAAACCTTTATATCATTTTTAAATGATTTTTAAAACATTAAAACCATTTTTACATAATTTATTTAATACAATTATTAAATAAATTTATTATTAATAATATTAAATTATTAATGAAATTTATCCCCAAATGGTAAAAGTTATTCAATATAAATTAAAATACTTTCTAACACTTTAATATATTTTTAAAGGATTTATAAAATATTAAAATATTTTTTAAGTAATTTATTTAATATAATTATTAAATAAATTTAATATTATTAATATTTAAATAAATTATAATATTAATGAAATATATCTCAAATTATTAAAAGATAATTTTTATACCTTAAAATAATTTTTAAAACTTAATTATGAATTTTTTATAATTATTTTCGATTTTTTCTAATTATTTAAATTAAATAAATTAATTTTCAATTAAACTGTCGCTAAAGAGCCTATCGCGACGAAAATTGTCACCATAGGTGTTCTTGAGCATTCAAGAACACTCATAGTTAGTGTTCAGATGCCTAGTTTGACCACTTGTAGATCCTTGTTCATATTGTTTCTGGCCATGGGGGTGTATTGGTTATGTAGTATTGATGTAATACTACATGTACAAACGAAGTTTAGGGTCAAACTACATCATATGACGAAGTTATAAATGATCAAAGTTGATGTCAAACATGTTATTCATTTTTTTGGAACAGTGTGAGGGGTAACTTTTGGGCTTTAATAACTTGGATTCTAGGCTTTGATTGTGTGTTAAAGTGACACACATATGTAGTGTGAGACCCCAAATTTTATGAATAAAGATTTAAATTTCTCGAAATATTTTTTTGAATATTATGGTGTGGATTTGACATAATGTTATAGTTGGGGGTAATATTTATAAATTTTGCAAAGTAAGCAAGCTATTATATAATATTCGAATGGTCGGAGAATATTCTTTTCAACAGGGAATATTCGTACGACGGCACAATCATTGGTGGACCCCACAATGGAAGTATTGTCGTAGTTAGAAAACGACGAAATTATCATTTTATAAAAATAACGGCGAATGTGTTATCGTTAAAACTGTTGAACTACCCGATAGTAAAAGTACAGTAATACGCGTGGTTGCATAGTAGCACACGGTATTGATTATTGATGCTTACGTAAGAAGTCACTCAGTTATACTCAATTATTACTACAGTAATTGTTGCATCATATCTCTCATATTATTGATTCAATTATTGTCACAGTATCATCTGCGTTATATGATATATTATTAAATCAATAATTAAGATGATAAAGTTATTCATATTATTATTTGCAATATTGACAATGTCTAGAAGTTCTGTCAATGAGAGGTTAGATAATCTAATTGCGCGCCAATAAGGAGAAATTCTTATCGGAAAGTCCCCTCTTTCTTGGGAATGACCTGGTTGTTAAATATTGAGAGTTATAATATTAATGATGAATAAGTTCGTGTTGATTAAAGATGAAATTGATAGTTCCATTGTGTAGGAATCATTAGTGTTAGTGGAAATCGACATTTATTTCGATAATAATCGGTTTCTGGAGGTTATGTTGACCAATCGGGTAATTAACCGGATAAATGAGCAATTAATTGCTATTAATTCACATGTTTAAAATTATTTGTTCACATGTGTGTACTATTGATTCACATTCATTTACTATTAGGGGAGTTGGTGCAAGATTGATAATACTTGCATGACTAAGTTAAAAATGGAGGTATAGATGGAGGTACTATAATGTAATTCGTATTTTCACATGATTATAACTATTGATTCACATGATTGAACTATTGAATCGCATTTTTTACTATTATGGTAGGTGGTGCAAGTTTGATAATACTTGTAGGACTAAATTAAAAATGAAGAAAAAGAGGAATGTATTATACTGTAATATTTCGAGCACCAAAATGTGTAATTATTGAAACTATATTTTTCTATAAATAGAAACTCATTCTTCCTTCATTTTTACCAATTAACTAAAGCTATACAGCAATTATTATAGAGAAAATTATAGAGAGAAAGAAGAAGAGAAGTCTGCTACCTCACTATTCCAGTATCCAGTTTCTTCTAAGGTAAGGGGTATTATTCTTTCGTATTCATGAAGATAGTTATTTTCTTTCAATACTCATAAGGGTTGTTATTCCATTCTTTATTATTATGTTAGAATAACCTGTCTATACGAAGTACCACATACATGGTGAAATTCTTCTATTATTCCATTCTTTATTATTCTGTTGGAATAACCTGTCTATGCGGTTTATCGCATGCCTGGTGAATTCTATTGTTATTCCATTCTTCATTATTCTGTTAGAATATCCTGTTTGTGCGGATTACGCATGACCTGGTTCCATTCTTTATTATTTTGTTGGAGTATCCTGTCTGTGCGGATTACGCATAACCTAGTTCCATTCTTTATTATTCTGTTGGAATAACCTGTCTGTGCGGTCTATCGTATGCATGGTGAATTCTTTTATTATTTCATTCTTTATTATTCTGTTGTAATAACCTGTCTATGTGGATTACCGCATGCATGGTGAATGATCCTTTGTATTCATTCCTTATTAAATTGTGGAAATGATCTGTCTACGTGGATTACTGCATGGCGGGCAAAAATCCATTTGCGATTTCATATATTCTATTATACTCAGTTGGTTAAAGTTTTGGCTTCTCTACTCCACGAAATTAGTGGAATATCCTTAATATTTGCGCTTCATCCAGTATCTTTTCATGGAAATATTCTTCTTAGCATTCTTAAATTTTACTCCACAAAGCAGTATCATGTTGACAATTTGGACGTTATTGATTTCATGATAAATTAACTTACAAATCTTAAAAATTTATTCTTGAACTTGTTTTATTGAATTATTATGTCATTGTCATCATCCTCATGCTTATATTGTGATGAAAGTTATCTTTGGCTTACGTGCATAGATGGACTTGGTATGATTATGACCAGGAATTATTCGGTATAATCATAACCGTAATGTGACGAATGATATGGTGAAAGTCCTCATTGGCCTGTAGTTCATTGATGGATAGTTTTTGGTATGATTATGACCAAGGACTATTCGGTATAATCATGACCATTGATGATTACGTGAATATCCTTGGTCGTGATGCAAGGATGATTCGATTTTATTTATTAAGCTGAGTCTCAACGATAAAGTTGATGAAAAACTTTTTAAATCATAGAAGATAGTAGATTTTATGCTTTACTTGACTCTTCTAATGGATTGCTTATTACGCTGCAGTTGTTGATCTAAAACTTGTTATCTATTATATTCTATAAGTTGTTATACTGTTGAAGACTAATGATAATTTATTCTGCATTATATTAGTCATAATATTTCTTACTGGGCTAGTTGAGCTCACCCTTTTCTTCCATGGTTCTCTTCGTGAAATGAGAACGTAGCTAGGACTAGTCGAGGAACAGAGTGACGGTCCTGATATTTGCATTAGTAGTCCTCACTATTTTGTGAAATAGTGTGATAATAAAATTAATGAGGACTCCATTGAGTGTGGATATTGTCTAGATAACAATATTCTTATTAAAACTCTTAGATTATGTTTTGTCGTATTTTATACAACTGTTGTATAATTAAGTTGTATTTGAATTTTGTACCATGTATTTATGGCGACTCAAGATGGGTGTTGTATACCTATTTTGGGGGCGTCACAGTTGGTATCAAAGCTTAGGGATATGATCCCTGGCTAAGATGCGAGACAAGAACTAGGAGGGGAGAGACGAGGAATTCCTTTACTAGTAGGACCTACCTAAGTTTATTTGGTATTTAATTGGTCGGTTAGAGTATAGGAATAATATGTGATATGTTAATTTACCCTTATTTTGTGGCAGTATTTGAAAATGGCATCCGAAAATGTTGAGATAAGCAATGCAGCACATGAGACCGTTGAGTCACCAACGATCAATATCCAGGATAATGTGCAATAGGAAGACAATAATCTTCAGGTAAACAATAACACCGATGAAATGATGAACGATGGGATGTTCAGAGGCTTTATGTAATTCATGCAACATCAGGCGAGAGAGACTCATGTTCATAATGCAGGTGGAAACAATGACAACCCGCGGTCGGTCACCGCTAAGCAGTTCAGACCACCGGAGTTTTTGGGAAATCCAGAACCACTTAAGGCGGAGACGTGGTTAAAACAGATCACCAAGATATTTGATGTCTTGGGACGCTCCGAGGAGCAAAAAGTTCCCTTTGCCACCTTTATGTTGCGTGAAGAAGCAGATTACTGGTGGAAATCTGTAAAACGTACCCAGCCTGACGCACTCAAGATGTCTTGGGAGAAGTTCCAAGAGCTGTTCAACCACAAGTACTTTCCCGAAAGTATTCGTCACATGAAGGAGGTGGAGTTTATCAAGCTGGAGCAAAACAATATGACCGTGTCGCAATACGAGGCTAAATTTGCAGAGTTATCCCGGTTTGCATCCCATTTGGTTGACAATGAGGAGCGAATGACGCGAATGTTTCTAAGAGGTTTGAAACCAAAAATACGTCAATACCTCATTTCTCACAAATTATGTTTGTATTCAGATGTATTGAATACGGCTCAGTTATTGGAGCGCGATAATGAGCGAGCCCAACCAAAGTTTAACGAGCAATAACACGATAATAATCGTACCGGTGGCAACGGCCATCGGAACAATGATAACCATAGTGGGGGAAATTATCATGCCAAGAATGGTAACCACTTCGGTGGTAATCATGGCCAAAATAATAGGAGTGGAAATTTCAAGAAGAGAATGTTCAATAATTATGGAAAGACAACAGCACCAACACCCGTTTTCAAGGAAGGAGAACGACCACCAATTGTATGCTTCAAATGCGGAGGAGAGGGACATATCAGTCCAAACTGCGTGATGCAGTCCAAAGTATGTTACAATTGTGGAAAAAAAGGTCACCTAGCCCGATTTTGTCGTGCACCAAAGTCAAGTCCAACTAGGACGGTAGCACCAAAGGTGGATACGGACAAAACAAAGTCGGTGGTTTTAGGAAGAGCATTTTTCGTGACTTCTCAAAAAGCGAGTGACCCGAACGAAGTTAGAATGGGTTAGTTGTAACGACCCCAAAATAGGTCCATTCCATCCAACCTATTCTGAGTCGCCAAATACATGGTACAGAAAATAACTATAACTTTATTACAATAATTGTCGTGCAAAATATAACAAAACATATGTTGTGAGTTTGGATACAAATATATACCAAATGTGACTTATGTTCCAACCGTGGACAGCACCTCACAATGACACCTTACATAAAGGTATAGTTAAAAACTATTTTAGAAATTATAATCTTTGGGAAGTGCTCAAGGAAACCTTGGTACATGGGAGGCCATGCTTCTAGGTTGTGATAGATATCATATGGCCACAGAATTATCCTTGGTTGACCCAATATACCCCAAAGAAAAACGAGAAGATTACTATCATATTCTTCCCAATGGTGAGTCTTCTCTTGACTTATCTATCTCCACTGTCTCTAATTGAGAATTATACTTCAAACAAACATCAAGATTATATAGGTAGTGCTCGTAAATATACTCAGCAAGTGGATGAGCACAATCCTGTCTTATTATGACACGAGGTTGGATGTCATTAGACATCTTGTATGATAGTGGCAAAACACCCTTCCAACGTTGGGTTCGCTTCACCCTAGATGATTCACCAAATATAACTACTGAATGGTGACCACCGTTCTATTCTCCTGTTAGCCCCGCTCGACCCAGCTACACTCTTATTACCTGAAAGGAATTGTGAAACAGAAGGGTAAGCACAACTAGCCCGGTAAAGAATATCATAACTAAAGATAAATAAGTTATCAATAGCCTTCAACATAATTAAATCAGAGATTTAGAACATATTGTAGATGATAAAAATTTTAACCATAGTTGCAGCAGAACGAGCAATCCATTAGAAGATTTAGATAGACTATAAAGTCTATTATCTTCTCCATGTTAAAAATCCACCAACAATTTTTTATCCCTGTAACATCAATCAATAATTCTGGTCCACAATCATATGAATAACTCATAATCATAGTTGTAGTTCTACATTCCTCTTCTCATCCAGGACGAAGATAATTTTTATCACCTATCTTTACCTGAAACATCAAAGATCATGGTTACACCAAATCACATTTCATGTTCATAATCATACTAATAACTTCATCTTTGCACTACGGCCAAAGATATTCATTTGTATCACCAGTTGGTCATGTTCATCTCAACACCTGTTCATCTTTGCACTACTGGCCAAAGATATTCAACAACATGTCATCTTTGCACTACGGGCTAAAGATATTCATCAACAATTCATCTTTGCACTACTGGCCAAAGATATTCAATCATAGGTCATCTTTGCACTACAGTCCATATTTGCACTACAGGCCAAATATATTCATCAACAGTTCATATTTGTACTATAGGCCAGATATATTAATATCTCAAAGAAATATATAATCATTTCAGAATTTATATAAACAATAATTATAACCATGTTGATCAATTCACCTTTGCACTTAAGCTAAAGATATTCAATTATAAATTCAATGGTCATGATCATACCAGTCAACAATTCAACTTTACACTACTGGCCAAAGGGAACCCATAGTCATGATCATACCAAAAATCTACCCATCTTTACACTCAAGTCAAAGAGAAATATCATCATTAGGGTTATAAAAATATTATGTATGATAATAAAATCAATATAATCAACATATAGATTTAATCTCAAGAGTAATATTCATAAATCAACAATAATTTGGTCAGAAAAAGAAAACAATTTTGTCATGAATAGTAACTCGTGAATAGTAACTCATGAATAGTAACTCGTGAATAGTAACTCATGAATAGTAATCTCGACACAAAAATGTAGAAATTTCACAATAAAATTCATTCCAATATTTTCGGTATAATGTTACTGAAAGAATAACATTTCTTAAATTTATAAATAAGTTATTTTAATTGTTTACACTTTGTTAAGTAATGCATTTAATCATCCTAAAATGCCAAACTTATAAGATTTTATTACCAATAACCAAAACCCTCATCAAAAATCTGCATATACCTCATATAGGATTCTCAAGCCATAAAATCCTATTTTCCAATTTTCTTACTTCACATAACATATTTAATTCATTTACTCATAACTAGTCTATTTTCATGAAAAATACCAAATCAGTTCCAAAAATATTTATTTTCTGGGATTTAGCAGAATATAGTCTCATATTGAACATATATTTTTCTCAGAATTTTTAAAACGCATTTACTATTTTTCATATGGCCAAAACAGTCATCATAAATTGTACTTTTATCCAAAAATTTTGAAATTCACAAAGTACACTGATATTATATAGATATACTTCCAATAAAAATTTCATCAATTTTGGAGTTAACCACAAGGAGTTATATGCGGTTACTTTTAAAATAGTCTTTTCCCGTAAAATTCATAACTCTTAATCTATACATCCAAAAATGACCATTTTTCGACATAATCAATAAAACTCATCAAAATATCATCTCAAATTTTTTCAGAATTTTTGAAGGTCTGAAAAGTTACGAAACATAAAAAACATAACAACTCTTAAAATCCCTTACTATTTACCTCAAAAGAGCAGTGTTTCTGACTTGAATATCGGATATAACGATGAGCAACACTTAAGATATCTAAATACTCACAAAAATATGCTTGATAATATAGAGAGAAAGAAAACTTGTTTCTGGTGTGATTTTCAATTCTAACATAAGCAACTATTTATAGGAAAATGCGAGAACGTCAAAGGAGACTAAAATAATAAAATATTATTTTTCTTTTACACACACCAACCATCCAAGACCAGCCATCCAAGCATGCCAATTCTGAAAAAATATAGCATCCCACATTTTTATTAACACCAACCAAAGTGGGTCCCACTCAATAATTTAATAAAAATCATTTTATTTTTCGAAACTTCAATAATTCATAGAAAATGGCTCTTTTATCAGAAAATTCGAATCTTGTGATTTTTTATAGGAAATTTAATTCTCTACAACTTTGCAGAAGAAAGTTTTTCCAAATTCCAAACAGAATTAACCGAAATCCATAAACGGACGATTTTACAAGCTATAATCAAATTTCAGTCAAGAAATGGGGTACACCGACACACAAAACATGTTTTAATCATTTAATACAACAAAAATACTCTTCCTCCTCATATACACATATATCCAACATTCATTGTAAAATTATCATCATTATTATATTATTAAATATAATAATAAATTATTTTATCAGAAAAGATAAAATATCATTTTTCAACAATTGTCACTTAAAAAATTTTCTCCATCTATATCCACATAAAATTAATATTTTCTTCATCATATAAATCAATAATTAATTATTCACAAATAATATTACAGAATCACAGTACTGGCAACCAGGCCGTTCTCAGGAAAGAGGGGGCTTTCCAATAAGGATCTCTTCCTTACTGGCGCGCAATTAGATGACCAAACCTCTCCTTAGACAGAACTTTCTAGACATTGCCAATAATGCTATCTAATAATATTATTCAAATAATATGAATTATTGATCTGATAATGGAGATGATGTGAAGCAACAATTATTGAAACAACAATAATATAAAATATCAATGCAGCAATTATTGAATCAATAAAATAAAATATTGAACAGTAATTACTGTGACAATTATTCAGTCATGTCTTCTTACGTAAGAATCAATAATTCAAAAATACTATGTAAAACCGTGTGCTACTGTGCAAACACGCGTATTACTGTATTTTAACCACCGGGTATTCCAACAGTCTTAACGGTAACAACTACGCCGTTAATTATAAAAACTCAATTTTTGTCGTTATCTTCATCCGACAATTATTCTGTTACGGGGCCCATAAATGTCTGCGCCGTCGTACGAATATTCCCCGACAGAAAGAATATTCCACGACCAAACGAATATTTCCCGACAACAATGAATATTTTATAACCACTTGTTTATTTTGAAAAATTTTCACATTTCACCCATAACTTTAACTTTTTATCAATTTAACCATTTACTGAATTGTAATTATAAGAAAAATTGAATACTTTTATTTCATAAAATTCGGGGTCTTACAATCTCCCCTCCTTATGAAATTTCGTCCCCGAAATTTACGTACCTGGTATTTCAAAGAGTTGAGAATACCTTGCTTTCATTTCAGATTCTATCTTCCCTGTCATCATGATTTCTCCATTGCTCATCTCCTGTATTTAGATATCATTCTAGAATATAGCTTCAAAACAAGGATAAATTTAACAAATTAACATATCACATAATATCCCGATATTATGACTGACCAACAAATAAGCTTAGGTAGGACACACTAGCGAATGATTTACTCATCTCTCCCTTCCTAATTCTATTTCCCGGTCTCCGCCAGAGATCATATCCCTAAGCTCTGATACCAAAATGTAACTCTGGACACCAACTTGTATCAGCACCTTACATTGATACCTATCAGTTTGCCACCGCAGAACGGCGTCTCCTATGGAGAGTCTGGCTTCGGTGCATCCCCCATCAACAGGAAGTCACCAGCGAGAGGCTCGGGACACTTTACTTATAGCTCTGATACCAAAATGAAATGACCCCAAAATAGGTCCATTCCATCCAACCTATTCTGAGTCGCCAAATACATGGTACAGAAAACAACTACAACTTTATTACAACAATTATCGTGCAAAATACAACAACACATATGCTGTGAGTTTGGATACAAATATATACCAAATGTGACTCATGTCCCAACCGTGGACAGCACCTCACAATGACACCTTACATAAAGGTATAGTCAAAAACTATTTTAGAAATTAGAATATTTGGGAAGTGCTCAAGAAAACCTTGGTACATGGGAGGCCATGCTTCTAGGTTGTGATAGATATCATATGGCCACAAAATCATCCTTGGTTGACCCAATATATCCCAAAGAAAAATGAGAAGATTACTATCATATTATTCCCAATGGTGAGTCTTCTCTTGACTTATCATTATCTCCACTGTCTCTAATTGAGAATTATACTTCAAACAAACACCAAGATTATATAGGTAGTGCTCAAAAATATACTCAGCACGTGGATGAGCACAATCCTGTCTTATGATGACACGAGGTTGTATGTCATTAGACATCTTGTATGATAGTGGCAAAACACCCTTCCAACGTTAGGTTCCCTTCACCCTAGATGATTCACCAAATATAACTACTAAATGATGACCACCGTTCTATTCCCCTATTGTAAGACCCCGAATTTTATGAAATAAAAGTATTCAATTTTTCTTATAATTACTATTTAGTAAATGGTTAAATTGATAAATGTTAAAGTTAAGGGTGATATATAAATTTTTTTTCGAAATACACAAGTGGTTATAAAATATTCATTGTTGTCGGGGAATATCCGCTTGGTCGTGGAATATTCTTAATGTCGGAGAATATTCGTACTACGGCGCAGTCTTTTGTGAGCCCCATAACGGAAAGCGATTGGATAAAGAAAACGACAAGAGTAAGTTGTTTATAAATAACGGCGTAGTTGTTACCGTTAACATTGTTGGAATACCCGGTGGTTAAAACACAGTAATACGCGTTGTTGCACAGTAGCACACGGTATTGTACCAATTATTGATTTTTACGTAAGAAGGTATTACTCAATAATTGTTACAGTAATTACTGTTCAGTATTTTATTTTATTGATTCAATAATTGTTGCGTTGATATTTTATATTACTGTTGTTTTAATAATTATCACTACACAGTATTTTCTATTATCGGAGCAATAATTCATATTATCTGAATAATATTATTAGATAACATTATTGGTAATGTCTAGAAAGTTCTGTCTAAAGAGAGGTTTGGTCATCTAATTGCGCGCTAGTAAGGAAGAGATCCTTATTGGAAAGCCCCCTCTTTCCTGGGAACGGCCTGGTTGCCAGTACTGTGATTCTGTAATATTATTTGTGAATAATTAATTATTGATTTATATGATGAGAAAAATATTGATTTTATGTGGATATAGATGGAAAAAAAATTTTAATGTGACAATTGTTGAAAATTAATATTTTATTTTTTTTCTGATAAAATAATTCATTTAAATATATTATTTTAATAATATATTGATGGTGATATTTTTTCAATGAATGTGGGATATATGAGTATATGAGGAGGAAGAGTATTTTTGTGGCATTAAATGATTAACACATGTTTTGTGTGTTGGTGGACACAATTCTTGATCGAAAATTTATTATTGACTGTAAAATCGCCCGTTTATGGATTTCGGTCAATTTCTGTTTAGAATTTGGAAACACTTTCTTCTACAAAGTTGTAGAAAATTGAATTTCCTATAAAAACTCGCGAGATTCGAATTTTCTGATCAAAGGGCTATTTATTATGAATTATTGAAGTTCCAAAGTTCCGAAATAATTGATTTTTGGGAGTTTAAGTTAATTATTTTGAGAAAAACGTTTTTTTGTGAGATGATGGGGCCCACTGGTTGTTAAAATGTGCTGAATTCAGATCTTCAAAGGTGGGCTTGAAAATTTATATATATATATATATATATATATATATATATATATATATATATATATATGCTTGTCTTAAGGATCGACAATGTCGGAGATATTTGCCTTGTACATCTCCAGATGCTGGAATTCAAACTTCACGGCGTCGTCTTCGACGACAGCCGCAGCGAAGTCGTCGGAGGAAAAATTTTCTACAGTGTCGGCCATGGCGGAAACTAGGAATCGCCGCCGCCTCTCATCTTCACTACTACTCCTTTTGTGCTGCTTTCTCTATCCTCCTTGGTTTTCGAACCATTCGGCCTCCCTCTCTTCTTCGGCTGCGAAGCTGGAGATGTTGAAACCATGGAGATTTTTGAGTTAAACCCTCTCTTCACAGGACCTACCAGTCTACCAGTAGTGAGTAGTGTTGAATCCATGGAGATTTCCTTGCTTAGTCGCTTGTTAACTGGACGTACGTAGACGTCGACGACTTGAGATGGGTCAAACTTTGGCGGTATTGCAGCAGAGATCCATAACTAGGGTTTTGGTTTTGGTTTTGTGAGCGAAAGAGAGCAGAGAAAGAAATAAGTATGCTCCGCCCCGCTCCTTGTTTTAATTTTAAGGCCCGGTTTTTTGCTCCGTATTTTTTACATAGATAACATTTTTTTTTAAAAACATTATCTATTTAAAATCAAAATTTTTCCTTAGAAATAGATAACATTTTTTCATATATATCTACAACGTTTTGTTAAAAAAATGTTGTGAAAAGAAATACTACAACGTTTTTTATAAAAACGTCATCTTTTAAGTGTTGTCTTTTTATGGTTTTGCACTAATGTCATTTTTAGGAATCTAATATTTTATTTTATTTTATTTTAAACCCTAAATGAGATTTAAGAAATCTAATTTTGGAAAATCTTAGGATTAAACCCTAAGGGTCAAACCCTAAGGGTTTGCCAAGTTTAAAAGTTGCCATTAAAATCACTGGGAAAATGACCTAGATTGCTAGCAAATCTTGCCAAATCTTGGCAAATACTCAACTCTAAATATGCCATATGCTAGAATCTTTGCAAATCAGTCAACATTACCAGCCAAATACATTGCACATGAAATATACATATAGATCAAGAGAGAGAAAGTTCATAATCTACCTCATTTGTGCACTTATACTCATCCAAGACTTCCTCTCTCCAACACCCACGAATTCTAGTACTAGATCAGTCCCAAAAGAAAGTCCTACTATCACCATAACAGATCTAGAAGCTCAGATTCAAGATTTAGCAAAGAAAGGTATAAACCCTAAGCCAAAATTTTAATCATGTATGCTATGTTAGATTTGGTGTTTTTATGTTTAATCATGTTGTATAATGTATTAATCAATGATTTGGGTTGATAGATGTTAGATCCATAACACTTATAGGCTCGAATTTGATGATTTACAAAATTTGGAAAATGTTTAAAACTGTGGTCTAACAACGAATGTCAGAGCCTCTAGATCTTTTTGTGTTTAGTGTTATGTGTGTTTTATGTTCTGAACTTGTTCCTTGATATGAGGAGAGTAGACTGGAAGTGGAATCACCTCCATACCATGTCTAGATCTCCAAATATAAAGGGTCAAAGTGCGTTGACTGCTCATGGAAACTGTTCTGAAAAACCAAGAAATTTTCCAGATTTCCTGACAAGCAACTTTGAAGCTTCTGATTTTTCTGATCTGTTATAGTTAGTCCATGTTGTTGTTTTGATGTTGTAGTCTAACATAAGGACTACATAATCATGCCTCTAGAACCCCCAAATCTCACAATGAATCGAATTTAATGACGGTCAAAGTAGGTTGACCAAACTGCTTGAAGAACAAATCTGGGTAACCCATATTTTTCCCAGATCGTTCTGACAGCATATTCATGAGCCCAGATCATGCTTATGTTTGATGGTTTGTTATGGTTGTTGTATACTTGTTATAGTATGGTATATGTACTACATATTAAAGCTTTTATATAACCCAGTTGACTAACAGGATGGATTTAATAGACGGTCAAACCAGGTAGCCCGATCACGTTTCTGTTTTCTAGGTAACCCAGAAAACTTATGAACACCATCTCTAACAGGCTTTGACCGGTATGTATCTTAAGATGGTGTTGTTGTTATGATGATGCTAGGTAATAGATCTATTCCTTGACATGTTGTCTACAAACTGAAATTGTAAGAACATAAAAACATCACATAGATTGAAAGTTGTGGAAGCCCAAATATGGCTATACGAACTGTTCTTCATTTTTGGGTAACCCAAAAAATGAAGAACAGCTCTGACAGTTAGTTCTGTGGCTTAAATCTGTTAACATGTTGATTTCTAGACATTCTAGGTGATTGAATCATGTTCTCTGTTAGTTTATCTACACAGCCCGACGTCTAGACCATCTATACCTTGAACCGATTGACTGGAATAGAGCCACCAAGAACATTGACCGACCATGACCATAGAATTCTGGGCAGCCCAGAACGTGAAGAACACGCCTGACAGTGATTTCAAAAATTTATAACTTTCGATTGTGATGTGGTATAACCTTGTTACTTGTTTTTACTTGTAGTGTTACATTAACACTACAAGATCTGTTCATAAGTTTTCCCAGAAACACAATATACAGTGAATAAATCATAGTCAAACATAGCAACTCGATAACTGATTTTGAGTCTTCTTGGCGATCAAGAACACCTATTACAGTACTTTTTGTCGCTAAAAGATATAGCGACAGTTTATTTAATTTTAATTAATTAAATTTCCTAAAATCAATTAAAAATAGAAATTTAATTCTAAAAATTACAAAAATAGTTTTTAAAATTATCTTAAGTTATAAAAATTAAATTTTAATAATTTAACATATTTTTCATAAATATTAATATTTATTTGGATATATTGCTATTTAAATTATTTAACAAATGCATTAAATCAATTAATTAAAAATGATTTTATTATATTAAAAATCATTTTAAATGGTAAAAAGGTATTTAATAATAGTTTAAGTTATAAAATATAACTTTTAATATTTTAAGACAAATTTCATTAATTATTTAATATAAATTATTATATTTAATTAGTAATTATATTAAATAAATTAATTAAAAATGATTTTAATATTATAAAAAATTATTTTAAATGAAAATAAATAGTTTAAAAATATTTTAAGTTATAAAATATAACTTTTGATATTTAAAGGTAAATTTCATTAATAATTTAATATTAATGATATTAGTTGTATTTAATAATTATATTAAATATATAGTTTAAAAATGATTTTATTAATTTAAAAATCATTTAAAAGGGTAATAAATGAATTAAAAATATTTTAAGTTATAATAAATAACTTTTAATATTTTAGTAAATAATAGATTAATATTCTAATATTAATGATAATTATTTAAAAATGATTTTTAATGTTTTAAAAATTATTTTAGGATAATATTAATGTTTTAAAAATACTTTGAGTTATTATAAATAACAGTAATATTTTGGCAATGGTTTAATTAATAATTTAATATTAGTTAAATATTAATGATAATAGAATTAGTTAATATTTAAATCATTTAATAATGATTCTAGTATTTGAAAAATCATAAATTATAATAATTATTTAAATATTATTATAAATCAAATAAACTAATATGACTGATATTTTCAGTTATTGAACTACAGGATAGAGTTTTAGACTCGATAATTACCCGATAAAGCCGTCGATACACCGAAATATTTCAGAAATTGATCTAGACTTATATAATTGGACTCGATAAGTGTTTGTTTGTGATGCAATGACTGATAAACATATGTGATAATGTGATTAGGCTATGTGCTGACTGTAATTAGCAGTACTATGCGTTATGATATGCATTTCTAATCGATAAAATGATCTTATTAATGATAGGTCTCGATATAAAAGATAAAAATAAGATACGTAACTGTAAGCAGCAGCTCAGGCAAGTATCTGAACTATTCTTTACATTGTGTAAATATCCTAACTTTGCATTTTCTTTATGCAATGGACATGAGTAAGAAAGTTTGAGAATCATATTATTGTGCCAGATTATTAACTCTATTGTTATTGATTACGTATCAAATCTTATGATGGAACTTTATTGTATCCAACCAGATTATTTTGGTTCAGATTTTCGACTAAGTATGAACATCCCGAACAAGGAAAAACTTTTGTGCACCTAAGGTGGATAGAGTGAACGATAATAGCGTTCTTGCATGTAGTATTGATCAATATAGGGCGCATTGGGATGATCACCCTCGTGCCCGTAAGTTATAACGATTTGCGGATGAAGTTCTGCTAAACCTTAGCAAAAATTAAAAATAATGTTCATAGTCTGTCGACTAATCTCCAGTTATAGTCAGAACGTAGTTTCAAAAATTTGAGATAGATTTGATATGTTGTTATTATTGGTTCAGCTTACTTCACAACTGCTGATTTGTTGTAGAAGTATTATTTAAAGAAAACATTTAATTCTTTCAGTTTATATTTATTGTTGCTATTACTTGTTTGGCACTCAAATGCTCATTCTTGCTTTAAATTTAAATGTTTTCAGCTAAGCATGATCAACCGGAATGTTCAGGCCAGAACAAGGGAAAAGGAAAGCAATCAGAATAATCTTATGTTATCTTTTGTAATAGTTAGACAATATTAAGACAATGATATTTATTATCTATCATGTAGTGTATTGTAGTAAAGGCTGCGTAATTGGGATTAGACTCTGATGTTTGAAAATTAAGTTTGATATTAATATTATTGTTATTATTATTAGTATTATTCCGCTCATAGAAATGGTATCGTAAAGCACCGAGTTTAGGTTTCAAGTACCTAAATTATGGGGGCGTTACAAGTTGGTATCAGAGCTTTAGGGTTAGAAACCTTAGGTGAGATAGACCTTAGGCTATAACCTTAGAACAGAGGAAACGTTGAAAATATAAATAACTCATTTAGAGTTTAAAAGGAGATGAATTAAATAAATTCATCGTTAAACAAAATAAAAGATAACTTGTATAAAATTATTAATTGTTCTGTGTATATACTACGTGTTAATAAGGATAATTTATGTGTGTAGATGTCAGATAGAAAGAATTAGGATACCCTCAGATCATAAAGAATGAGTCAACCTCCATAACCAAGCCAATATCAAAGTATATAACTGAATAAGAGGCTCACTTTGAAAGCAACCCTAATGAGGTGATTATGTTAAAAAAGGTATTACCAGACCCAGAAAAAATAGTATAACTGATGGGTAGAGTATAATTAGGGAGTGTAGAGTTAAGCTCGAGTTCTTTAAGATCATACTTATGGTAAGTTCATGACTCATAATTATATAAAATTTTTGAACCCCTCAGCGAATTGACGCCAAAGGTATGACTAGGACAAGTTCTTAAACTCATATGATTGTGGTAAGTTATTGAACTTATAATATGTGGTAAGTTTGACGAACTTGGTATTGTTAAGTGAGAATGAATTATTTAGGATTAGGAATATATAGAATGCTAAGCAATTGATCTTTAGTGAAGACGTATGAAATAAGTAGTATTAGTGTTATTTGAATATGTATAATGCCATGAGGCGTATATGATAAGTATGTATGTGTAATGTAATATTCTCAACTTTTGTATAAGTTGTGTCAGCAATTCCCGACTTTTATGTCGCAAAGGGGATAACAGATGTTTAAAGAAGTATGTGCTACGATATACGGTGTAAAGTATTATGAAATTAGTTAGATGAACATGATTTTATTTAATCAGATAATGCTGTCAAGGCGTAAATGAAACCACAAGGCAAAAGAACCTGTCAATAAAGCTGGAGGACAACCAGACCCGACACAAAATTTGGCAAATATAGATGCTCAAGCTATGCAGAATGGATTACCAGCCGCGAGAAATCAGCCAGATAATCAATCGACAAACTTTAAAGACTTCAAGGCAATCGAACCGCCAGGATTTAGAGGATCAACTGACCTTATAGAGGTGTTTATGACAGCTAGAGTAACAGAGGGGCAAAAGACAGCCTTTGTCACCTATACGATGAAAGGATATGCAATTTTTTGGTGGGAAGCAAATCAAGGTAGAGTCGGGGAAGGAAATAGTGGTAGTAGGACTGGAAAAAGAAAAAGAGATAATTTCGGGAATACCAGAAGTAGGCCAGGAGGTCGAAAGAAACAGGTTACGCAGTGTGGGAATTGTAGAAATAATCACTCAGGAGAGTGTCTTAAGGGTAAGTTTGTATGTTACAAGTGTGGGCAAGAGGGACATATCTCTCCTAACTGCCCCAATCCAAGGATGAACAAGGGGTGTTTCATGTGTGGATCAACGAAGCATAAGGTGAAGGACTGTCTGAAAAAGAGAATGGATAGAGGGAGCGCGAATAAAGGAAAAGGCAGCGGGACTCTAGCGATAGCGGAACCAACTTCAACAAACAAACTAACAGAATCAACTGCAAGAGTCTTCAATTTGATGGTCCAGTATACGGTGGCAGCTGAAAATGCAACTTCAGGTATTATTCGTATAACTTGTATATTTTGATATATATGATTTTCCTATATATAATAAATTATTTTATAAAAAAATTTTGAAGAAGGAATTTGAGTTCTTTTAGAAATTGAACTTCCGTTTAATTAGATAGACAAGCATTATGTTGAATAGTTAAATATCAGGTCAATCGAATCTGATCGAGATCTATTTGAAATGACTGTGTATGCTATGTACCCTTTTATGAATGAGTTTTAAAACGGTGATTCCGGGGACGGAATCTTTTTAAGGGAGGGTGAATGTAATAACCTGATATTTTCTAAGAAATTTTGCATATAAATTTTTTTTTATTTTAAAGATGGGAATATGTGACATGTAATGTGTGTGTATATATGTAATAAATAAAATTTATTTATTACATGAATAATTTCAAATAATTTTATTTTAGAATTATTGATAATTATAAAGTATATTCTTATGATAATTAATTTTATAGTAGAAATGTCTTTATTATTTATTTTCTATGAAAATATGATTTTTATATTATTTAAATAATATATGAAATGATTATTGCAATTATTATAATTATTATTTTTGTATATGAATTTTAGTTCAGATTATTAAGTTAATAATTTTTAACTTAATCAATAATGCTATATATTAAAGATAAATCAGATATAGAATCTAAACCCTAATTTTGGATTTTGAGCTATGACTGAGAATAATAATGTTAAATTAAATATAATATTATTTATCAGTGTTATAAATATATACTGTATATGTGTATTGATAATAGTTGGTCAACTATGGTGTATAATGTCAAAACCCTAATATCAATTTGTTAAACCCAATTTTGCAACTCAATTATGAGTTCAAAACTGTGTAGTATTGGTGTTATAAAATTTATGTTGAGTATTATTAGATTTAATGTTAATTAGAGAAAACCCTAATTAATATTTGAAGTTCTTAATTGTTAAAAACCCTAATTTCTAAATTAGTAAACCTAATTTGCTAGAATGAAACCCTAATTACTAATGGTAAGACTTAATGCTAATTGTGGGATCTTTAACCCTAATTGTTCAAATAATGTAATTAGAAAACTAATTATAATTAGTAAATTCTAAATTTCATTTTTAGGAAACTAATATTTTATTTTATTTTTTTCAAACCCTAAATGAGATCTAAGAAAATCTAATTTTGGAAAATCTTAGGGTTAAACCCTAAGAGTCAAACCCTAAGGGTTTGCCAAGTTTACAAAGTTGCCATTAAAATCACTTGGAAAATGACCTAAATTGCCCTTTTGGTCCCATTCATGCATTATTGCTAGCAAATCTTGCCAAATCTTGCCAAATCCTCAATCCTAGATATGCCATGTGCTAGAATATTTGCAAATCAGTCAACATTACCAGCCAAATACATTGCACATGAAATATACATATATATCAAGAGAGAGAAAGTTCATAATCTACCTCATTTGTGCACTTATACTCATCCAAGGCTTCCTTTCTCTAAAACCCACGAATTCTAGTACTAGATCAGTCCCAAAATAAAGTCCCACTATCACCATAACAGATCTAGAAGCTCAGATTCAAGATTTTGCAAAGAAAGGTATAAACCCTAAGCCAAAATTTTAATCATTTAAATTTGGTGTTTTTATGTTTAATCATGTTGTATAAGGTATTAATTAATTATCTGGGTTGATAGATATTAGATCCATAACACCTATAGGCTCGTATTTGATGATTTACAAAATCTGGAAAATGTTTAAAAGTGTGGTCTGACAACGAATGTCAGAGCCTTTAGATCGTTCTATGTTTAGTGTTATGTGTGTTTTATGTTATTAACTTGTTTCTTGATACGAGGAGAGTAGACTGGAAGTGTAATCACCTCCACACCATGTCTAGATCTCCAGATATAAAGGATAAAAGTGCGTTAACTGCTCATGGAAACTGTTCTGGAAAACCCAGAAATTTTCTAGATTTACCTGACAAGCAACTTTGAAGCTTCTGATTTTTCTGATCTGTTATAGTTAGTCCATGTTGTTGTTTTGATGTTGTAGTCTAACATAAGGACTACATAATCACACCTCTAGAACCCCCAGATCTCACAATGAATCGAATTTAATGACAGTCAAAGTAGGTTGACCAAACTGCTTGAAGAACAAATCTGGGTAACCCATATTTTTCCCAGATCGTTCTGACAGCATATTCATGAGCCCAGATCATGCTTATGTTTGATGGTTTGTTATGGTTGTTGTATACTTGTTATAGTATGGTATATGTACTACATATTAAAGCTTTTATATAACCCAGTTGACTAACAGGATGGATTTAATAGACGGTCAAACCAGGTAGCCCGATCACGTTTCTGTTTTCTAGGTAACCCAGAAAACTTATGAACACCATCTCTAACAGGCTTTGACCGGTATGTATCTTAAGATGGTGTTGTTGTTATGATGATGCTAGGTAATAGATCTATTCCTTGACATGTTGTCTACAAACTGAAATTGTAAGAACATAAAAACATCACATAGATTGAAAGTTGTGGAAGCCCAAATATGGCTATATGAACTGTTCTTCATTTTTGGGTAACTTAGAAAATGAAGAACATCTCTGACAGCTAGTTCTGTGGCTTAAATCTGTTAACATGTTGATTTCTAGACGTTTTAGGTGATTGAATCATGTTCTCTGTTAGTTTATCTACATAGCCCGACGTCTAGACACCCTATACCTTGAACCAATTGACTGGAATAGGGCCACCAAGAACATTGACCGGCCATGACCATAGAATTCTGGGCAGCCCAGAACATGAAGAACACGCCTGACAGTGATTTCAAAAATTTATAACTTTCGATTGTGATGTGGTATAACCTTGATGTGGGTTGTCACATTCACCCCTTCTTCTAAAAATTTCGTCCCCAAAATTTACCTTACACTTTATACTATGCACCATACACCATTCATACACAGCATTACATGCTACCCAATACATTCCTCACAAGAGTAAAAATTTTCAAATCATACTGAGGAGTCATATAGACTATGAATTTTTCATTTTCGCAAAGGTTTTATGGAAATTCATCCGTAAACCATCTTATCTTACAGACATAGTGGGTAGCTAGCCTAATACGCACTGTACTGGCCCAGTAATACTAGTTTGATCTATTTATTGTCACTGCCATATGCATAAAATTTTACCTCAGTCTTATTGGATTCCGCACTAAAATAATTTGGTTCGAGAAAATTTTCAAAAAACGCTTAGGATTTTCATAAACGTTGGTCTAGCCGAATCAAATAGCTTAGACTTATATTAATAATTCAATTCAATTGAAATATTTAGGTATAGCCAAAACCCCGTTGGCAAATTAAAATTTAAAATTTTAGTTTGAAAATGATGTCATGATGCCGTACTGTATTAACAGCCCGTTTGAGGATGCCGTCATCGAATGACTTTGTCATAACACATCATACAATAGTGGAACAACACTTTTAGATCAAATTCAACACTAAGTATTCCTGTATTTATAACTTCATCAACTTTTTATCATCTATGCACCAAATTATATGGTACATAGGTGATAACTAAAAATATATTTTGATATTTCAAATCATTATTGTCTAGCCGAAACAAATAGCATAGACTATACTTTAAACCGTTCAAAATTATTGCAAATCATTTTTATCATTTCAACAGGTAACGATGTGTCGGTGGCCCGAAGTCCACTTATACACAATGGTCACCAAGAGATAAAAATCCATTTCAAAAAGGCACATAGTGCGTATTTAGCTTGATGTCAAAAATTTTGAAGTCTAGCATTGCTAGGAGATTTGGAAAAACCTATGTCCCCACTATTGATCAATTGCTTAATCAATCTATCTGTTCCTATTATCCTCAATATTCCATTCACACTTAATTCTATCCAGTTCGTCAAACTCGTACTTAACCCTATATTCTCTACCTATACCCTATCTATCTGTTATATACAGGAGAAAAGAATTACCTTCTCAACAGGTATATAGCAAATAGCTTGACACAAACCTAATCTTAACCCCCTTCTCAATATGAATTTCATTCAACTCGTATCCATAATCCTTTCCTGAATCTGTACCAATTCAAAGTACAACTGACAAACAGCATTCTTGCTGTAAACTTTTCAATCATTAAATTGATTCTTCTCACTGTCATAACCTTATCAAATAACGGAGTGATCTTATCGTATAAATTACGATTCATTTCTATACTACGATCGTTTTATTTTACGATCTCCTATCCTTATACTTTTAGTCTTTTAAACTCTATCTATTCATCACTACTGTTCAACTTTATTATCAAAGTTAGGGAACTCTGTATCTTCATAACTCACCGAGATTCGTCTTTGAATTTTACCGACTCACTAACTCTATTTGAGTTAGTCCTTATCATAATCACTGCGGTTATTAGTCTCAGAAAACTCTACCTAAGGTTTATAACCTACAACTTTAATACCAACTGTGAGAGCCCCGAATCTGGGTCCCGAATCACCGGGGATCCGATACAACCATTCTATCACTATTGCGGAAGATATATACATAAATTGTTTATATAATACATTTACACACTACCCCCAAGGTCGAGTAACCTTCACATATACATAATTCATTATCCTATCTGTCATACAATGTTATTATCATACTATACTATTACAATTCTAGCTGCATATAATAATTCCAAGCTGGACTTGGCTTTGTCCTTTCATGTATCTGGCGTATTCATCTTAATCTGCAATGTTAATCATGATATAGCAAAGGTGAGCAATAAGTTTGCCCAGCAAGTTTAAGTTCAATAAATTAAGGATATACCATGATTGAAAGAATTAAACAAAAGTCGGCTACAGTTTTACAATATAATTACGAACTAGCATGAACAAATTTTACATAGCCGAACGAACATTAAACATGAACATATATATATATATATATATATATATATATATATATATATATATATATATATATATATATGGACCGAATGGTAATGAAGGTGATCATCCTTTCATACCTGATGAATACATGCAATATGTACATAGTGCGATTTAATAATTCTTAGACATAGTATTCAGAAATGATTAACCACAAGTATAATTGAATAATACAACTCGATGTTGAGTTAAGAAAAATTTGCACAATAAGTGAGTATAAGAAACTTGCCTGATCGGTTGATTATCGTTACGCATTTTAATAAGCTTTGTCTGAAGACCTAATATAAATAATATCGATCTACAAATTAGAATAATATCATCACAGTATTTAAAATAAGCTAAACACATAACACATAACTCTATCAGACTATAAAACTCATAAAACTTAACCTCAAGTCAAACTATTACAGTCCGAGTCCAGTTCGGTACAATTCTGACATCCCGACGGCCTAGTCAGACAAATATCGAGTTGAAGTTCAATTAAACTCTGCCTAAACACTTAACAATTATCTTAGATAATTATATTATCAGTCAAAATAATTTGCATAAGCTTATAATAATTTTTAAATAATTACTATCATTCACCATTAATTTTTCAATCATTAAACTCGTATTTAAATGATTTAAATACATCTTAATTCTATTATCATTAATATTTATTAAATATTAAATATTAATGAAAATCATAACATAATATTATAATATATTTATAATATATCAAAGTATTTTTAATACCTTTAAATCATATTTATATGATTTTTAAACCTTTAAATTCCTTATCCGATAATTGCTTTTAATATTAAAATATTAATATTTTCATGATAATATACCAAAAGTTATATTTTATAACTTAAAATATTTTTATAACACTTAAATAATTTTTATATGATTTTTAAATCATTAATTCTATTTTTCCATAATTTATTTAATATATTTATTAAATAAATTAATTATCATTAATATTAATTAATTAATAAAATTTATCACAAAATATTAAAAGTCATTAAAAATAACTTAAAATATTTTTTTATACCATAATATAATTTTTCATGAATTAAAATTATTTTTAAATAATTTATTTAATATTATAATTAAATAAATTAAATACCATTATTATTCCAAAAATATTAAATATTTATAAAATATATTCAGAATAATTAAAAACTAATTTTCGGACATTAAAATAATTTTTAGGAATTTATTTTGTATTTTTAATAATTAAAAACCATTTTTCTCTAATTATTTAATAAAATAATTATTTTCAGAAATTAAGTGTCGCTAAAGGTGCATTAGGCGACAAAACCGTTGTTGATTGTGTTCTTGGTGTTCTTGAGCCCAAACCCAGAAACTCACAGCAGTTAACAAGGTGGCAAGTTTGATCGTAATTAGATCTAGGTTCCTGTTGATTTATGGGCTTGTAAAAGTGTTAGAGTTGTAGTACTTATGTATCACTACAACCACAAACAAGAATTCTAGCCAAAACATATCACAACAATAAGATACACTCCATCAAAAAGCTTGCCAGACCTGGTCTTCATTTCTGGGTTACCCATAAATGAAGAACAGTCTAGGGTGCCACTTTCCAGTCTTTGAATCTTAAATTCTGGGCTTGATTTGTAAAATCTAATGGTCCCATCGTGCAGAAGCGATGTAAGGGTACAATTATATAACATCATATCCTAATAAAAACAATAGATCTAAGAGAGCAACGCCGGTCAAAGTAGCGGCCAGGAATTGTTCTTGGTGAATTCTGGGTTTTCCAGAAATTCATCCGGACAGTTGGTCAAGCATACTTTGACCAACCATAACTTTTTTTGTGTGCAATATTTAAGTGTTCTAAAGGCATGATCATGTAGCCTACATGTCAGTCTACAACTCTATTACCCAAACATGTCCAAATCACTTAGCACCAGGAATATTAGAGTCCACGAATATGTTGTCAGACCCTTTCTGGGTTTCTGGGTTACCCAAAAACCAGTTGGTCATAGTCAGTCAACGACCTTTGACCACTCATATCTTGAGTTTTAGACATGATCTAACCTTGATTCAAGTTCCAAATCATAGTACTCATGACATAGAACAGATCCATAACATAAAACACATATAACACTTAACACTCACTGATCTACGAGCCCTGACATATGGCTATTAGACAACTTTTTTAACTTTTTCCAGATTTTCGAAAACTTGATTTTCAAGTACTTTGATGCTATGGATCTGGGATCTAACAACCCATATCACTAAATGACATCTTATAACACACTTCTAAACAACAAATCACATAAAATTTTAAGGATCTAGCAAGGCTTAGGATTTTATACCTTTAAAGCTTTGATCCTTGAACTTTTGATCTTTGATCTGATATTGGAAAGTTAAAGGCTGACCTAGTCCTAACTTAACACTCATATTCACTCTCAATCTCGAATTCTAGAGAGAGAAAAGTATTGGACAAAAATGAAAAGTAAAGTAACTTTTCTTACTTTAAATCTCCTATGTTTTGATTTAATGTATGCAAATCTTGCTAGGTAGCAAGTAAATCTGATCTTGGAAGATATAATGCACATGACATATCAATTGTAGTGAGTCACCAAGATTTGGTGTGGTTTTTTACTTCAAAAAGTAAGAAAAAGGCATTTTAGTCATTTCACATTTAATTTTAAAGGCATACTTGTCATTTACCTAAACCCTTATGATTTAGGATTAACCCTTAGGGTTTAGGGTTTAACCCTTAGATTTTTGTAATTTAATTTCTAAGATTTCCAAATTTCGTTTTTCAAAATAAAAAATTAATATTTCTAAATTATAATTAGGATTCAATAATTATATTACAATTTCCTAATCATAATTCAAGCTTGCTAATTAGGATTAATATTTCTTAATTAAAATTGCTAATTTAGTAATTAGGCTCATAATTGTACATTAGGGTTTATAACCCAAGAATTAGGGTTTTAAATAAAATAAAAAAAATAATCTTTCAAATTTAGGAATTAGGTTTTCTAATTAGATTATGGTTTTCTAATTACTTATAACTTAAAAATTAGGATTAATGTTTCCTAATTAACATAAAGCCTTCTTAATTAGCGATCAGGGTTCCTAATTTTTTTGCAAATAGGGTTTTCAATTAAAAATTACGGGTTATAATAATTAGGGTTTCTAATTATTAGGGTTTCCATTATTGGGTTATTCATAATAACGTTAAACCTTATACTAGCATTTGAATTTCTAAATTAGGATTTTCAACTTTCGAATTAGGGTTTCGGATTCTCGAAACTGAAATTAGGGTTTTCAGAATCGGTTTTAGGGTTTCTTATAAATCGTAAGAATTTTCTAACTGAACGTTGACGTTCTTAATATAATATTAAGGTTTGCCACTGATATAGGTTATCTGGTCAACCCTTGACCCTTAACCACATACTATACACATATAATACGATATGCACAGAACATATTCACTTATATACTTAATCTTGAATAATTCACCACAAAATTTTTTAAAATCTCAAAATTCTTACTTAGAAATGTTAAATCCATTCACTTATTTTCTGTCTAGGTTTATTATTTAACCTTAATATTAATCTTTTAGGGTAATATTAATACTTTTAAAAATATTTTGAGTTATTATAAATAACTTTGGTATTTTGGCAATGGTTGCATTGATATTTTAATATTATTTAAATATTAATGATAATAGAATTATCTAATATTTAAATTATTTAATAATGATTCTAGAGTTTGAAAAATCAAGATAAATTATAATAATTATTTAAAAATTATTATAAGTCATTTAAAAATAATATGATTGGTATTTAAAATATTCAGGATAATATTGAACTACATGATAGACTTTTAAACTCGATAATTACCCGATAAAGCCGTCGGTACACCGAAATTCTACCGAAATTGATCTGAACCTATATAGTTTGACTGTATAAATGTTTGTTTATGATCCAATGACTGATATAACTATGTGACAATTCGATTAGGTTATGTGTTGACTGTAAACAACAGTACTATGTGTTATGATATGTTATTGATAGAACAATATTATGAATAATGGGTCGTTGAATTAAAGATAGAACTAAGTTGCGTAACTGTAAGCAGCAGACCAGGCAAGTATCCTACCCTTTGCATTTACTTTTATGCAATGTACATGTGTAACCCAGTCTCAGAAATATATTGTTATAGTTATCGTTCATGTATCTATATCTTTGTAGATATGCCAGTTCTTGAATTATATCCAATCATTGTTTATCATTGCCGTATTATTGTATAATCCATATATATATATATATATATATATATATTCTGTTTGTAAAATTTCTAAAATTTGTAATACAAGTGTCCCCACTTGAATACCCATTATATTTAATCACATTTTGACATATATATATATATATATATATATATATATATATATATATATATATATATATATATATATATATACCCATTGATTGCCAGTATGTATACATTAAGTAAAAGTCGTCTAAGCTATTTGATCAGCTAGACACAGATTTAGAAATATCGTTGAATATGATAAAACCTTTTTGTATCCCATCAAATTGTTTTGGTTCGGATTCCCGACTAAGTATGAACATCTCGAACATGAGAAAACTTTTGTGCGCCTGATGCAGATATGATGAACGAGAATATCGCTCTGGTATGTAGTATTGATCAATACAGGGCATAATGGGCTGATCACCCCCCGTCCCTATAAGTTATGACGGTTTACAGATGAAGTTCTGTTAAACCTTTTCAAAAATTTGAAAACAAAGTTCATAGTCTGTCGACTGCTCACCAATTATAGTTAGTACGTAGTTTCAAATTTTGAAATAGAAGCGTTATGTTGTTTAGTGTTGCTTCAGTTTACTTCACAACTATTACTTCGTTGTTGAAGTGTCGTTCAAAAGAAATATTTAATCCTTTCAGTTAATGTTTATTGTTTGATATTACTTGCTGGGCACTCAAATGCTCATTCTTGCTTAATTTAAATGTTTTCAGCTATGTATGATCGACCTGAAGGTTCAGGAAAGAACAAAGGAAAAGGAAAGCTAGCAGAATAAGTTGGTGTTATCTTATGTAATAACTAGACTTAGATAAGTTGATGATCCTTATTATCTATTATGTAATGAAATATTTTAAAGGTCGCGTACCTGGGATTTAGATAACTCTGATATGTAAATTAAGTTTGATATTTATGACATTATTATTATTATTCCGCTCAAAGAAATGGTATCGTGAAGCACTGAATTCGGGTTTCAAGCACCTGAATTTTCGGGCATAACAACATGAATTCATTTACTATACTCATATATATACTTATGAAAATAATTTCATAACAACTAGTTATCACATAGAAACTATATAACACAAATAATTTAAAATTCACAAAGTTTTTACAGAAAATTTTGGAAGAGAATAAAACTATAACTTTAAAGAAATTTAAAAGAGTAAGATGATATGTTATTTTCTAGAAGATGATAACTTTCTGTTTTTGATCAATAAGCTTTCTTTTCCCCAATTCTTTTTCTCAAATTGTCTAGACTTCTCTCAATTCTCTCTAACTTTTTCTCTGCAACTTTCTTCTTATCTTATTTTTCTTCTTCTGAGTTCTTTATATCTAACTCTAACTTACGTATTAACAATATACCGTATAATAATAATATAGGCATTAATTATATAATATAAATATACCAATTAACTGACATCAGTTATCTTATTTTTTAGAACCAAAAGTCATAAGGCTTGTTTGGCTAAACCACTTTAAAAATTAATAACTTAAAGTCCTAATGCCTTGTTTGGTAAATCCTATTTAAATTAAAGGCTTAATATGAATTAATCCTTATTTGGCAAACCTAAATTAAACTACTTTAATTTATTTTAATAACTCATTTATTGTATAGTTTATGGTCACACTTTATTTAATCAAATTCTAATATTTAATTTAATTAAATCTAATAACAATTACCATCAAATATATTTATATTCATTCACCATTTTAAAAAAGTGAATTACTCTCATTATTTATGAAATTTTAATGCATGCCAATTTCATTGCCATAAAGCATAATAATCGAATTATATTATTTCATAATATAATTTTTAACTTAATCAAATTAACTAATATTATTTAGTTAATTATCTTCCCGTAACAATCTTATTAAATTTCTTTAATAGTTAAATTAACTATTAAATCTTATTTTCCAAACATATACATCTCTTTTATATTCACACTTAATATCTTCACACTAAATCACATATTTCAAGATAAATTGCAAATATATACTTACCCACTTTCAAAACACATAATTCAAAATATATAAATTTCATAATAAAAATTTTAATTATTAAATTCTTATTTCAATAACTTATAAAAATTCAGGTTGTCACATCCTTCCCTCCTTATAAGGATTCCATCATCGGAATCACCGAAACCCTACCTTACTAAGGTTTTCATCAAATTTCTTTAAAAAAAAAATTATCGTTGAATAACTTAAACACATTACCTTAATATAGATTTTATATTTCGTACTACCTTTATTTCTTCAACAAATTATAGGTTTTATTTCATAACTTTCACTTGAACTCAATTATATTTTGAGTATTATAAATTCTTTAACACATTCATTTCTTTTTCTACGGATCGTTATCATAAACAATTGGGATATTGCATTCACCCATTCTTCTAAGAATTTCGTCCTCGAAATTTTATTTATTACTCTTCATTTATTCAATCTATCAAAATAGATTTTACGTTAATACTTTATATATTCATTGGGTTGTATAACCACTTTCTTTCCACAAAGATCTTTCTACAATTATTAACTTTTCTATTAAAAGTTTTACATTATTCTTTGATAACTCATCTCCTTCTCACTTCAAAATTTCTTTTCTCACTTGTTCAATATATTCATCATTCAGTGTCGCATTCTACTACTTACTTCTTTCTAAGGAATATCATCCTTACCACATTCGCCTTTTAGAATAGCAAGAATCTTCCACAATTGCTCAATAATTAGAAAACAGTATGAATAACTCAGGAATTTAAAAGATTCCAAATCATGCTAAGGGGTCATAAAACCTTTAACTACATCCACGGCTATAAGAACTCTTTCAACATAAACGTTAACAGTATTTAGACTATAGGGACTCTCGTACTTAGGGTGTTAAGCCCTTCGTACGATGTATTGTGCACAAACATTTAAACACTATGAGTATGTCCATAGTTATAAGTAATCTTTCAACTTAAACTTTAACAGTCATAAGACTATAGGGACTCATCGTACTTAAGGGGATCAACCCTTTATACAATGTATTGTGCACAAACATCTAAACGCCTTCGCGTATTCCCTTATAAAAGGGTTGTTCATCTAAGCTTTTCAATATCTGAATCTTCTCCAAAACAATTTAGTTTGGCATAACTTCTCAAGAAACGCTTTAATTTCAAGAACATTTGTCAATATTCGTCTAGCTGAATCAAATAGCATAGACTTCTACAACAATTCAAACATCAATCGAAATATACATACATATATATATATATATATATATATATATATATATATATATATATTCTCATATCTTAAAAAAATCTTTTTATGACGTCATGATTGTGACAACCCGAATTTTTATAAGTTATTAAAATAAGAATTTAATAATTAAAATTCTTATTATGAGGTGTATATATTTCGAATTATATGATTTGGTGTGAAGAGAATTATATATTCATATGTTGGAGAATGTGAGATTTAATAGATAATTAAACTATTAAAGAAATTAAATAATATTAGTTAATTTAATTAAGTTGAAATTATGTTATGAGATAATATAATTTTAATTATTATGCCTTGTGGGCAATGAAAACTATTATGAATTAAGTTTCATAAATAGTGTGAATAATTCGCTTAATTAAAATAGTGAATTAATACAAGTATAATTGATTTAATAAAGTGAGAAGGTAATATATTGCATGAAAATGTAAATATTAGTATAATGCGAGTAAAATATTTATTAAGTACATTAAATATTTTAGTTGGAAACTTTATGGAATTAGATGAATATTTATGATATTAAATAAATATTTGATGAAAATTGGTATGAGATAGTTTATTTAAGTGTGATAAAATAGATGAGATTTATACGTATTTTATTACGCGAGTATAATTGTGATATTCTAATTTAATTAAATAATTAAATTGGAGGAGTGAGAATTTGTTAAATAATGTTATGATTATAATTGTTGAATAGAAATTATAATTTTACTAATAAGGTTAATTTTATTTCTTAAGGAATTAAAGGTACATAATCTAGTTTATATTTCTAGTTTATGTGTTCTTGAGTTTCTTTTAAAATTAGAGTTTTGGTTAATGAATTTGTGGGTTACGATGTTATATATGTTATTAGATATTTATAATTTGATAGTGGTCATCTAAAAACAAATTTTCAGAAATCAAATTCATGTATTTATACTAAAGAAGAAGAATTTGGGTTTTGATTGTAATGTGTGTTTTGGTGTACTTTGAGACTAAAGTTGATGATGAATTCATGATGAAAACTTTAAATTGAAAGATGATTGTTGTTCTCCTCTATAAAACGAAAACAACACAACTTGAACGCATCGAATTGGTTAAGAAACGAATTCTTGATGAATGAATACACTCAGTATGTTGAAAATAGGAAAAATTAGTATAAACAAATTAGAATTAGTATAAACCAAGTCCCACATCAACTAAATTGAGAACTTTACCCTTTGCTAAACCTATAAATAGAATGGCTTGATCCTTTGTTTCATTCACTAACAATAAGGCCTCCAATTTTGAGAAAGGCTTTGTTGTGGGAGGACTTTTTATAAAGATCTTCTCTTAGTTAAATTTTGGTCGAGTACGTATTCAGTTTGTGAAATTCGTATTTTCGGGTATGTTTCTTATTTAATTTTTGGTAATGTTATTATTTTAAATATTGTATTTAGTTTGTTAGTTAAAGTTTGTATTTTGGAAGTTTAGTTAGTTTTGTTAGAAAACTAGTTAGTTTACTATGTTTATTTTGACTTGTAATTGATTATGTAAATGAGTTATAATGATTGTAATTAGAGATATGAAACCTTAACATCATCCAAGTGTAACCAAAACTCACAAAATAAAAGATTTACAAAGAACCTTGTTGGCAGTTTTTGGGACTGAGCTTGAGGATCCTTTGTGCTTTTGATTTATGTCTAAAAGCTTAATTTGATGATTGTATGTTATATCCCTATAAGTTTTGAAGATTTCCTAACTTGAATGAACCAAAACGGAGTTAAAATGAATCCGTGGTGAAGATTTTAGTAAACTATATCTAGAAATGAAAATTGAATGAACAGTGACTATAGTGTCAAATTCTGGAATAGCTATGTTGCCTAAAAAATTCTGAGTTTCTGGGTAGTTGTAGTGCACTGAGTTAGAAAACCATAGGCTTTGGAATGACCTCATTCCGACCTCGGATGAGGGAGTTACGGTGATTGGAAAGAAATGTGTCGAATTTGTCAAACTGAAAGCGGGATGTGCTATTCGGGACACTATTTTGATCAGTTACTGTTTCCACAAACTTCTGGGCTTTTGGTATGTTATAGTACACTGAATTAGCTTTTCATAGACTCCAGAACGGACTAATTCCGACTTCGGAGCAAAGAGTTATGACCATTCAAAGTAGTCGCGTCAAAACTGTCTAACCAACTCGGGGCAGTCACCTTGAACGAATTTTTCGGAATTCTGTGTTTTGAATTTGGAAATGGTCAAAGAATGAAAGTTGTAGCCTCGGAAGTTAGCTTCGCGTGGGCTCAAGAATCGCTTAAAAATGTTTTGAAACGAATTAGTTATGTCTGTTTTAGCGAGAGAGGGTAAAGTTGGGAAAAAAAATTGAAGACTGCTATGAACGTCAATTTTTGGCACGCTTTTTAGACTACTTAACAAACCCGAAATGAGAGGTTAGTATTTCTTAAAAATAGTCTTGTATGCCATGAAAAACATACTAAAAAAAATGCTTTACGATTAGATAAGTAAATTGCAAGCTATTAAACCGCGAAATGGGTGTCAAAGGTGAGGGGCTGTTGCCTTGTGAAATTATATTGAACCTAGTAATATAAAACGAAGGGGATATAAATGGTTTATGTTTTGATACGTAAAGTATTTACATACTAAATCCATGAGAGAACCTTTTGGGCGTAAAAAGGTTATAACGGACAAAAGTTTCTAAAGAAACATAGAATGGTTTTAAGACAAGAACAAAATATTATAGTTAAATAAAATTAGTTTACATTGAGTAAGTGAATTTTGTATGTGAAACTAATATGTACATGTATGTATCCTCAATTTGTGTAGGATCATCACAGCGCAGATAAGTTATAAACATTAAACAACATCCAAGGCAAGTTTTTCAGTTCTATTATGTTTGTGGATTAAATGTGATTATGTGGTGAGTTACATACCATGCTTTATGAATTGTTAAAGTCAAAATATGACCAAGTTAATTGGGTTATGGAACTCAATTTATATGTGATATGTGATAACATATGCATGTTGTATAATGTAACTCAATAAATTAGAAATATATAATGCATGAATTGTGTGCTATGTGAAACATGATAGACTGTTAAATTTGCTGGGTTGTCGAGCTCAACCTTGTAAATAACTACTTTTGCAGGTTCAAGATTCAAGGTAAAGTTATGTGTTATTGAAAGACATGAATCAGATATGATACTTGAAGATTTATATACTTTAGCTGTGTTATTATTATTTGAACCATGTTTAAGGTTTCGAATAATGTATTAATGTTGAATTGTAATATTATTTTGCGAATGTAAACTATTGTAGTATTAAAATGATTCTGAGATATTTAGATGTAAAGGTTGAAGGTTTTGGGAATGAGGATAGTTTGTAATAGAAAATTTTAATTATTTCGCAAATTTTAATGGTTGTATTATCGTTTAATAATATAAAATTAGAGGTTGAATGTATTATTAACGACCGAAGTCGATAATTAAATTATATAAATTTTGGGGTCGTTACAGTTGGTATCAGAGCTGTAGGTTATAAATCTTAGGTAGGAGTACCTTAGGTTATAACATTAGGGAAGGAAGGTGAAGATAATGAAAGAATAAGCTCAAATAGAGTTTGAACAATAAGAAGTAATGTAAGAAACGTATAAAGAAGGGATAAAACTTGTGTGAAATGATTCAAAGAAGAATCTCGCAGAGTTATAAAGAATATGAATGTGAGGTTATCCAACTCCAATAATAAGGATGTAAGGTGATAACAAATAGACAATGTCTATAAGAAGAGAATGGTAATGAAGTTAAGAATAGAGAGTTATAGTTAAGTATGGTATAGTTGTACTCTTTAGTAGTTGGTGTATGGTATCTGGGCTAAACGATTCCTTCATAGAGCGGAGGTATATACGAACTAGTAACTCGGAACCTAGTTTGTTGGTTGTTTGTGGGAAACCACTCAGCGTACCATATTGAAATTGTTAGAGACTCGATGTGTACCAAGTGTAGAAATGGATACGTATTATGAAAGTGTAGAACTCGAATGAAATTTTGAGCGATGTAAATGATGTTAGAAATTTTTAAATGAATTTTTTTTTCTTTATATAAACAAGAAGATTCAAAGAAGAATCTAAGAGATATAAAGATAAGAAATGGGAGTTTCCTAACTCCAAAAGCCAGAATAACGAGTAATGTAGTAAATGATGAAAAAGAGAAAGAAAGAGGATCATAAAACAAAACGATCACGAGTTAAGAAACGAATTTTAAGGGAGATGATTATATAATAAGATCACGACGTGGTCTGTTTAAGTTATAAAAGAAAGATGGTCTATAATATTTGAATAATTATAGCTTAATGCTATGAAGATGGAGTACTATGAAATAGTACGAGATAACTCACGGGAAGTTATAGATGATGTGATACGAGGAATTCGTATCGAGCAAAGGGCAAGTTATAAGCAAGATAGAGTTAGGTAGGATTTCAATTGAGGTCTCATGTGATGGCTGAGTTGTACAAACTTTTGTATGGGCGAGGGTTTTGTGCTTGCACTCAGTTTATCACATTGATAATCATTGGAATATTTGTGTCGCACTATTTATTATATGCTTGTTGAGAAGGTGATTCTTTTCTCATGTGTATAACAGATAGGTAGAGTATAGTTAGTGAATATTATAAGGTTAAGTGCGAGTTCTTAAAACTCATACTTATGGTAGGTTCGTGACTCATAATTATATGGTATGATTTTGAACCCCTCAGCGAATGGACGCCTATGGTCTGACTAGGATAAGTTCTTAAACTTATATGATTGTGGAAAGTTCCTGAACTCATAACGTGTGGTAAGTTTGACGAACTGGGTATAGATAAGTGTAAATGGAGTATTGAGGATGATAGGAATAGATAGACCTATTAAGCAACTGATCATTATTGAAAGTGAAGTTGATGGTGGAAGCATAGGTAATCTAAATCTACTAGCTATGCTAGACTTTCAAAATTTATTGACTTCGTGCTGATGTTTACACTTCTATTTTCTAGAAAAATATTGGATCAAATGATGGAACCAGTGAGTTTTAACAACAATATTGTTATTCGTATGTCTATGCTAATTGCTTCGGCTAGACAAAAATTATTTACAATATATCAAAATGTATTTTATATCATTAATGCATCATGTAACCTGGTGCAAGGATGATAAAAACGATGGAGTCATCAATGCAGTATTACCTAGTGTTGGATGTGATTTAAGGATCGTCAGCCCACTATGGTATGATGTAGTATGATAAAATCACCAAATGACGGAATCCTCAACGGACTGTAAATACAGTGCGGTATCATGACGTCATAAAAAGATTTTTGAGATTTCTTTGAGATATGAGAATTCATATGTATGCATGTATATGTATATTTCGGTTGATGTTAGAATTGTTGTAGAGGTCTATGCTATTTGATTCAGCTAGACGAATATTGAAAGATGTTCATGAAATTCAAGTGTTTATTGAAAAGTTATGCCAAACCAAATTGTTTTTGGTGCAGATTCAGATGTTGAAAAGCTGAGGTGAACAACCCTATAAGGGGACATGTTTTCGGGGACAATGGTTCCGAGCGTAACGCATATAGTCGTTACAAAACACTACGTTGCGGCCCAACGTAGTGGTACAATAGGCTGGCCACCTAGTGTACGTAAGGAGGGTGTTTTCAGTCTTTGTGATTGATAAACACTATGGTTTGCAGTGTGAAGGATTGAGTTGAAGCACTAGTAAACCGAGAATAGAGTTCACGGTCTTGTGACCCCTCAACATGATTTGAATCTTTTAAATTCCTGAGTTATTCATACTACTTCCTAATTATTGAGCAATTATGGAAGATTCTTGCTATTCTAAAAGGCGAATGTGGTAAGGATGATATTCCTTAGAAAGAAGTAAGTCGTAGAATGCGACACTGAATGATGAATATATTGAATAAGTGAGAAAAGAAGTGTTGATATGAGAAGGAGATGAGTTATCAAAGAATAATGTAAAACTTTTAATAGAAAAGTTAATAATTGTAGAAAGATCTTTGTGGAAAGAAAGTGATTATAAAACCCAATGATTGAATAAATTATTAACGTAAAATCTATTTTGATAGATTGAATGAATAAAGATTAATAGATAAAATTTCAAGGACGAAATTCTTAGAAGAAAGGGTGAATGTAATATTCCGAGTAAATTTTGAAAAAAGATTTGGTGAAAACCGAGTAAGGGAGGTTTCTTTGATTCCGAGGACGGAATCCTTATAAGGAGGGAAGGATGTGACAACCCGAATTTTTATAAGTTATTAAAATAAGAATTTAATAATTAAAATTCTTATTATGAGGTGTATATATTTTGAATTATATGATTTGGTGTGAAGAGAATTATATATTCATATGTTGGAGAATGTGAGATTTAATAGGTAATTAAACTATTAAAGAAATTAAATAATATTAGTTAATTTAATTAAGTTGAAATTATGTTATGAGATAATATAATTTTAATTATTATGCCTTGTGGGCAATGGAAACTATTATGAATTAAGTTTCATAAATAGTGTAAATAATTCGCTTAATTAAAATAGTGAATTAATACAAGTATAATTGATTTAATAAAGTGAGAAGGTAATATATTGCATGAAAATGTAAATATTAGTATAATGCGAGTAAAATATTTATTAGGTACATTAAATATTTTAGTTGGAAACTTTATGGAATTAGATGAATATTTATGATATTAAATAAATATTTGATGAAAATTAGTATGAAATAGTTTATTTAAGTGTGATAAAATAGATGAGATTTATACGTATTTTATTACGCGAGTATAATTGTGATATTCTAATTTAATTAAATAATTAAATTAGAGGAGTGAGAATTTGTTAAATAATATTATGATTATAATTGTTGAATAGAAATTATAATTTTACTAATAAGGTTAATTTTATTTCTTAAGGAATTAAAGGTACATAATCTAGTTTATATTTCTAGTTTATGTGTTCTTGAGTTTCTTTTAAAATTAGAGTTTTGGTTAATGAATTTGTGGGTTACGATGTTATATATGTTATTAGATATTTATAATTTGATAGTGGTCATCTAGAAACAAATTTTCAGAAATCAAATTCATGTATTTATACTAAAGAAGAAGAATTTGGGTTTTGATTGTAATGTGTGTTTTGGTGTACTTTGGGACTAAAGTTGATGATGAATTCATGATGAAAACTTTAAATTGAAAGATGATTGTTGTTCTCCTCTATAAAACGAAAACAACACAACTTGAACGCATCGAATTGGTTAAGAAACGAATTCTTGATGAATGAATACACTCAGTATGTTGAAAATAGGAAAAATTAGTATAAACAAATTAGAATTAGTATAAACCAAGTCCCACATCAACTAAATTGAGAACTTTACCCTTTGCTAAACCTATAAATAGAAGGGCTTGATCCTTTGTTTCATTCACCAACAATAAGGCCTCCAATTTTGAGAAAGGCTTTGTTGTGGGAGGACTTTTTATAAAGATCTTCTCTTAGTTAAATTTTGGTCGAGTACGTATTCAGTTTGTGGAATTCGTATTTTCGGGTATGTTTCTTATTTAATTTTTGGTAATGTTATTATTTTAAATATTGTATTTAGTTTGTTAGTTAAAGTTTGTATTTAGATGTAAAGGTTGAAGGTTTTGGGAATGAGGAATGTTTGTAATAGAAAATTTTAATTATTTCGCAAATTTCAATGGTTGTATTATCGTTTAATAATATAAAATTAGAGGTTGAATGTATTATTAACGTCCGAAGTCGATAATTAAATTATATGAATTTTGGGGTCGTTACAATGATATCGCACTGTATTTATAGTCCGTTTGAGGATTCCGTCATTTGGTAATTTTATCATACTACATCATACCATAGTGGGCTGACGATCCTTAGATCACATCCAACACTAAGTAAGACTGCATTGATGACTCCATCGTTTTTATCATCTCTGCACTAGGTTCCATGATGCATTGATGACATAAAAAATACATTTTGATATATTTCAAATTATTTTTGTCTAGCCGAAGCAATTAGCATGGACATACGAATAACGGTATTGTTTTTAAAACTTATTGGTTTCATCATTTAATCCAATGTTTTTTTTATGAAAATAGAAGTGTAAACATCAGCACGAAGTCAATAAATTTCGAAAGTTAGTAGATTTAGAATATTCAAATATCCATCAACTTCAATCTTTACTCTATTACTTCATTACTTAACCAATTTTTTTTTTATTTCTAGCACCACCAATACTCTTATACTAAATATATTTGTATTTCACCTTACAATCTTCCTATACCCCCAATATAATTCATCAAACTACTACACATTGGAAGTTCAGGAACTTGCCACAATAATATGAGTTTAAGAACTTATCCTAGTCAGACCATAGGCATCCATTCGCTGAGGGGTTCAAAACATACCATATTATTATGAGTTACGAACTTACCATATGCATTAGTTTTAAGAAATCGCACCTAACCCTAATAATATCTAACTAATCTTAATAGTTTCTAACTATTAAATATATACATGAGAAAAGAATCACCTTTTCGTCACATATACATTGATAGCGTGACACCAACATTCTAATGATTATCAATGTGATAAATTGAGTGCAAACACAAAACTCTCGCTCATACGAAGGTTTGTACAACTCAGCCCCCACACGAGTCCTCAATTGAAATCCCACCTAACTCTGTCTTGCTTATAACTTGGTTTTTGCTCGATACGAATTCCTCGTATCACATTATCTATAACTCCTCATGAGTTTATCTAGTACTATTTCATAGTACATCATCTTCATAGCATCAAGCTATAATTATTCAAACATTACAGACCATCTTTCTTTTATAACTTAAACAGATCACGTCGTGATCTTATTTTATAATAATCTCCCTTAAAATTCTTTTCTTAACTCGTGATCATTTTGTTTTATGATCCCCTTTCATTTCTTTTTCATCATTTACGACATTATTCGTTATCTTGGCTATTGGAGTTAGGTAACTCCTATTTCTTATCTTTATATCTCTTCAAAATTCTTCTTTGAGTTTTCCTATTTATATATAGCAATTCTTCCTTTAAGAATTTCTAACTTCATTTATATTGCTCAACATTTCATTTGAGTTCCACATTTTCATCATACGTATCCATTTTCTATACTTGGTATACATCGAGTCTCTAATAGTTTCAATATAGTACGCTGAGTGGTTTCCCACAAACAACCAACAAACTAGGTTCCGAGTTGCTAGTTCGTATATACCTCCGCTCTATGAAGGAATCATTTTGCCCAGATACCATACATCAATTATTAAAAAGTATAATTGTACCATACTTAAATATGACCTTCTATTCTTAACTTCTTTATCATTCTCTTCTTATAGACATTGTCTATTTATTATCACCTTACATCCTTATTATTGGAGTTGGGTAATCCCACATTCATATTCCTTATAACTCTGCGAGATTCTTCTTTGAATCCTCTTACACATGTTCTAATCTCTTTTTTTATAAATTTTTTAAATTACTTCTTATTGTTCAAACTCTATTTGAGCTTATTCGTTCATTATCTTCACCTCTCTTCTCTAAGGTTATAGCCTAAGGTACTTTTACCTAAGGTTTCTAACCTATCATCTTTGATACCAACTGTAACGACCCCAAAATTCATACAATAATATTCTCATTCTCGATTGTTAACAGTACAACTTTAATCTATCTTTACATCGTTATTCAATATTAAAATCACAAAAAATGGGAAATATTTAAAACTTTTATACATTTCATTCTGTATTGCCCTAAATCGCAACCTTTACATTACATGTCTTTGATTCAAATTTATATCATGAATCGTTACAATAAAATGACTATACAATGTCTTACATAATAAATAGATATACATATATATCGGATAGCTCAACTTACAATTCAACAACATGTTACATTCATAATATTAAATACATTTCCCATAAAACATAAGTAATCTTCAAGTATCACATCTGATTCATATCTTTCAAGTAGCACATAACTTTACCTTAATTATTTAACCTGCAAAAGTAGTTATTTGCAATGGTGAGCTCGACAGCCCAGCAAAATCTAACAGTTTTCATGCATCACATAGCACATAATAACATGCTCAACATATATCCCATAAACATTGGACTAACATATCATGCATGCTGCATTTCATATAACAAGAATAAAGATTAAGTTCCTTACTCAATCAACATTTATTATTCAATCAACGTAGTCATAAATTGACTTTAACATTTCATCCTTCCAACATATATGTAGACACTTGAAATTTTCTACACACCTGTTACTGGCATTGTAGGAGGGCAGATTCATCTTTCAGAGATAACCTTGGAAGACAACTCACATCCCATCCGGATACTACCGGAAGCTCAGTTGCAAACCCGGAACACACACCGGGAGCATCATTTCTAACCTCGGCGATAACCCCGAGGCTTGCAGTTCTAATACCGGAACACACACCGGAGAAGACAGATTCATCATGGAGATAGTCCCGAGATATTCCGTCTCAGTCCCAACACTGGGAATAGCAGAGTCCAACCTTGGAGATAACCCCAAGGAAGGCAGTTGCAGTTCCGGAGATAACCCCGGAAATGCTTGTTTCAAATGCAAACAGTTTCAACCTCAACGCTTACACCGAGGCACTCAATACAAGACCTGGCGATAATACCAGGAGGACATGCACACCTCAGAGATGACATTGAGGACCTTCAACACTGGCAAAAATCCAATCTCAGCGATAGCCCTGAGCAACGTCTGCTTTCTCAGCCCAAACCGGAGATAACTCCGGTGAGGGGCAAAGTCATCATCTTGCCACCTTGACGCCACATCACGCCGTCTCAACATCTCATACATACATTTCTACATAGCCACGTCCCACAAGAATCAAGGAAAACTAATCCCGAGTGACTATTACGCCGGATAACGGATCGAATTTGAAGCTGAAGACCAGAGGGTATCGTCCTATCTTCATGACTTCGTACAACCTCTAATCCCATGTCATTGCGTAACTCTCAACAACGGCGGTCCGAAATAGGTCCTATATACCTCAGCCAGATGCCCAGATTGCAATTCTGAAAGTTCAAGCAAACATCACATTGCATGCGTGCACGTACTTCGAGACGGCGGGACCCGCGAAGCCCGGGGCACCCCGGGCAGCCTCGGGTACACCTGCAGCTCCACCCTCTATAAATAGAGCACTTGGGGTGGCCATTTTACAAGAAAAAAGGTGAGAAAACCCTGTCCAATTTGCTCTGTACACACCCCAAACTGAGTGCTTTCTCATTTTAAACACTTGTAAGCTCATATATAGCTACTTTTTACCGGCGGGAGCCAAGTATTCATCCATTTTAAGTTATTGAAGTCTTCTTTGGCAGCCCACTGTAAGCCTTCATACACATTTTCAAGCCTTTCTCTTCAACTTTGCACACACTATTCTTCACGTTGAGAGTCGTGTTATGTGTGTATGCCCGGACTTCGGTCCGTGGCTTCATTTCAGTTATATATATATATATATATATATATATATATATATATATATATATATATATATATATATGGGCTAACATTATCGAGTTATGCCTCGATTGAACCTAGACTTCGGTCTGGAGCGTTTAATAGCTTTCGTATATATATACACCTATATATATGAACTGTGTGTCAAACTCTGTTCGATGAGCCTAGATTTATGTCTGGTGCGTTTAAATGCTTTCGTATATATATACTTATATATATGAATTATGTGTCGAAGTTTGTTCGATGAGCCTAGATTTCACATCCGGTGCGTTTACTGCTTTAATATATGTATACTTATATATATATATATATATATATATATATATATATATATATATATATATATATATATATATATATATATATATATAAGCATGTAAACGCACCGGATATAAAATCCAGGCTCACCGGATGTAAACGCACCGGATATAAGCATGTAAACTTTGTCCGATGAGCCTTGATTTTATATCCGGTGCGTTTACATGCTTATATATATATATATATATATATATATATATATATATATATATATATATACATTTCGTCCCACCTGGAGTTTACTTCGCGGTGGTTGACCGTTTTTATTGCTTTCTGTACATTTCGTCCCGCCTGGAGTTTCCTCCGTGGCGGTTGATCGCTTTTACAACTTTATTTACATTTCTGATCCCCCATGGAGGTGCTTCGTGGCTGGTGATCATGTCTGTATATATATATTTACAGCTTTTATATATATACCTGCTTATTGCTTTTTATCAATTGTGGCATCATGTGAGCCTAGGAATCATGTGATCACAGATTCAGTCTACTGGATCTAGATTCGGTTCTCGTGATGGACCTTTTCAACTGTAAGCAGCTTGTAAATTTATCTGTGATGTTTGGATTTCCTTAGATGGTTTTCATACCCACGAGGAGTTCAGCACCATTTTGTGCATTATTTTCTTATAGATGCCTCGCATCTAGAAAATAAAATCAACCAAGCCGAATACTAAATAAAATGGGAGTGTAAAAGGTCTCAATTACTATTGAGCATCAGGGTTTGAAAAAACATCTTTTAAAACATCACTGCTATATCTGGTTAAAACTGAATTTTTACATAAATTCAAACCCTGTGTATATAAGTGTGAACGAGGCCTCGCACAACTTCCAAATAACAACACATTGACCCACACATACACACACACACACATTCATATAACAATTTTTTAAAAAGTGGCGGTCACCGTGGTAACACGGATGTCGGGGGGTGCCTAACACCTTCCCTCTGCATAAGTAAGTCCCCGGACCCTAATGAATCTCGGTTTCACCGACCCGTTTAGCAGTGTCACATCACTGGGTCAATGTGCAAACCTTTTCTCGGTTGTGTTGGTATAACCAGTTAAAAAACCAACTGGCGACTCTTATAGTCCAATCGTCGACATTACACATGTCAGACCTTTTTCACTTGTTTTTTCTAACAGATCTCACATAAAATGAGAACACAAAAGAACAGGTAACGAAAAGGGACAAATAAAAATCACAACGTCGACAGGTGGCGACTCTGCTGGGGACTCCAGTAAGAGGACTTAAACCGCTATTACAAGCTTTTTAAAACTGTTATATGCTTGTGTGTGGATGTTGCATTTACATTTATGATGAATGTGTACGAATGCATATCTTTACTGCGATTAATGTTTTACACTATATCTACCTGTGATATTAGTACTTCGCACATGCCATCATTTTCATAAACGGTGAGACACGTTGTATGTGAATGTATGTTGTGTGGTCCCTCCACCAGGCGGCTATCCTATCGGTGTTTGATTACTGGACTCGTAGGAAGAATAATTCCAACGAGGCTGAGGAAAGGCACCACCCAAATTCGCTCTAGTTGAAAAACCAGATTAACTTCCCGTTGAGTAAATTGCGATGATTTGGAAACCTTCATGCTAAAAAGCCGCGAGAGTAACCTAAGATAGGTCAGCCTCTGATAAACCAAACGTGGAGGAAAGTCTCTTCATGCTTTCTCATTTCAAATTATTTGTAAAATGAATTGTTTGTAATTTACATTCCATATTCATCTCCATGTAATGAGAAATATAAATAAATATGAGCATATACATATTTAAATTAACATGCTATCCTGTATTACGAACAGCTAACATCCGTTTTGCAGGACAAAATTCCTAAAACGGACACATCGCATAGCATGTTAACATTTACACCATCCCTAAAACTAAACTACGCTAGTTTTGTCGCAGGGAAGCATTTAGACCTATTACCCGGTCAAAGTCCAAAAAGGCCGCCAGCCTAAAGCCAATTATGTCTTCATCTGACCATTCTAATCCAGTTCTCGCGAAGAATTTGACGGATTAACTAAACAAATTACAGATTTGGCTGTCCTGCTGAAAGAACTACATCAATCTACTCAGGGTCTAAAGATACCCATACATGCTGAATCCTCCACACAAGGGGGAACTCAAGGTTCTGATAAAGCCATTACAATACCTGAACTGCAGTTATATACCACCAACAAAAGTCATGATGCCGCCCATCTCACAAGAGATCCAGACACCGGTGACATCAAAAAGAAAGTTCTTCAAATGGAAGAAACTCTTCGCGCTATCAAAGGAATTGGAGCACACGGGAGTGTTTCATATGCCGACCTTTGTATATTCCCTGGTGTACATTATCCAGAAAAGTTCAAAACTCCTAACTTCGAAAAGTATGATGGGTTAGGAGATCATTATACACATTTGAAGTTGTTCATTGGAGAACTTGGATCTTATGCAGAGGATGAGAAGCTTAGAATGCAGCTGTTCTAGAAGAGTCTGACTGGAGAAGCCCGTTTGTGGTATACCAGATTAGACAACTCAAAGATCCATAACTGGGAAGAGCTAGCTCACGCCTTCCTCACACAATACAGCTTCCAGTCTCAAATGGCTCCTGACCGGTACCAGATTACCAAGGTCAAGAAACAGTCCAATGAGTCTTTTAGAGAATATGATCAAAGGTGGAGGCGCTTTACTGCTCAAGTAACTCCTTCTATGCCAGAGTCAGAGATGGTCATGACCTTTATCGACATACATAAAGCTCCTTTCTATAAGGGAATTTTAGCTGGCATCGGTAAACCATTTTCTGAAATGATCAAACTTGGGGAAATGGCTGAGATGGGATTGAAGTAAGGAAAGATTCAAGACCTAGCTGCCCTTAAAGCTGTTGCTGAGCACATCCAATCAAGAAATTATGGAAACTACCCCCGGAGGGTCCATAAAAAGAAAGAAGAGGATGTTTCCCTGATAATACAGGGTCAAAAAGGCAATCAGAACATGCCTATCCAGATGAGAAATTATACTCCCTTTCAAGCACAGTCTTTAAACTCTCCAATACCAAAAGGTGGAGAAGTCAAATGCCCTCGAGTGTTCACACACCCTTAGGGGACTCACTCTATAATATTCTCACTCTTCTGACTAAGCAGAAGAAAATCACGCAGAAGAAAATCACGCATCTTCTTCCACCAGCCAGCCCTAATGGACAGGGTTTTAATGCTTCTCAGAAATGTGCTTATCATGCCGGGGCACCTGGACATGGTACTCAAGATTGTTGGGCCTTGAAACATAAGATCCAAGATTTAATAGACAACGTAGAGATTGTGGTCACCAAACCAGATCAACCTCACGTTCAAGACAACCCTCTTCATCCACACAAAGAGGAAGAGGTCAACATGATTAATTGGAGCACTGAACAAAGTTCCAATTTTAAATGTGAAGCATCTCAGATCATCAAAGACGGTGTTGACAAATGGGATTATGTAAAGTTTCAATTTATAATGGAACGAAAGACGGCGTTGACAAATGGGATTATGCAAAGTTTCAATTTATAATGGAACGAAAGATGATAGCTCTATGCAAGCAAATTGAGCAATTGGCAGAACTGGTGATCTATCAGCATCAAGTCACACGCCAACTAGTCAGCCAGGAGCATGCTAGTCTCCTCCCCTTGATTATGAATATTCCATCGTCACCTTCAAAAAATGAAATAATGGAGGATAAAGTGACGAAGAGAGCTACTGCCAAAGCTCGTCAGGATTTTGCCAATAGAAGGGAATTTACATACCTGGGCCAACCTATGGAGGAGATACTTCAGATGCTAATCAATGAAGGAAGAATCACTTCCCTCCTACCTCATATCAATCCCCGTTCAGGACGGTTTAATCCTGATGGAGTATGTCAGTATCACTCCCATTCTCGCGGTCACAACCCAGAAAAATGCTGGGCACTCCGCCACCTTATTTAGAACTTAATCGATAGCGGTGTCTTGCAACTAGCAGACAATGATACTGTGCTATTTGAGAGTGAAAATACTTATCCCACTAAATGGAGGGGACTGGTAGCAGTTATATCCTCTGAGGCTGATGAGACTGTTAAACCATCCACAATTCAACTTAAAGGAATTAACAATCCTTTGAAAGTGGCTGCTCTAGAGCCGATTAATCTACCATTCAGACCACATTATCCTGTTGTCAGCTTACAGAAAGTTCCTTGGAATTATGGAGAAGCTGAAGGATCTACATGTCATACAACTGCGGCAGTGTTGAAGGAAAATCCACTGTATCTTCCCTCACGGGTGATGAAGCCTGCTGTTAAATCAAATGGGAAAATACCCATGGAGAAGATTGAAAAATTCCTCTGTGCTATGGGTCATAACGAAGCCAAGGTGGTTTTAAGCTTAAGAGAAGCTCCACACCAAATTTTAATTTTGAACTTGGTTTTAACTTTTGAGGATCAAAGGAAGATTCTACTAAAGGTTTTGGAAGAAGCCTACTTGCCGAAATCAGTGGATGTGGAAAAATTTTAACATCTAGCTGATCACATTTTCAACAACAAAGTGATCTCTTTCACTGATGATGACATACCGCCCGAAGGGATCGGTCATTGTAAGCCGTTGCACATTGCAATTTTGTCCTCCAAATACATGTTAGCTGGAGTCTTGGTAGATGGAGGTTCTTCTTTGAATATATGTCCTTATACTACATTCCTGAAGATGAATGTCAATCTCCAACAAATCCGAAGTAGCCATACGATCATCAAAGCTTTTAATGGATCCCGCTGGAATTCAGTCGGAGAGATTGAGCTACCAATTGAGATTGGTCCTCATACATTTTACGTATCTTTTCACGTGCTCAAAATAGATACAAGATACAACCTACTTCTAGGGAGACCGTTGATTTATATGGCTGGGGCAGTCCCCTCCACTCTTCATCAGCAACTTAAATACATTATCAACAATAGCCTAGTCACAGTCAACGCTGAGCCGGAATGCCCTCAACTAGGTGACATACCGCTCATCAGTTTCAATTTCGATGTTGAGCCGGTCAGTTTCCATACTTTGGAAGTAAGCAACCCTCAATATCATGCCATTGGGACACCATTTCCCATACCCAAGATTTCTGCCGAAGTGATGGCAGCTACTCAAGAAATGATGTCATTGGGACACCAGCCTAGACAAGGACTGGGAAAAATCATCAGGGTATTAAGCACCTAATTCAAGTGTCCAGGGAAATTGGGATAGCCGGACTAGGCTATTCTTCCAGTACCAGTTACAGGAATCCACATAAGCATAAGCAGATTCCTTCCACTTCAGCAGCACGACTATTATTCCCACCTATACATCCAGAGTCCTCACAAGCTCCGGTAAAGGTGCAGCCAACGTAATGGCTATATTATTTCCTAAGCCGATACCGGTAAAGGAGAAGGAAGTCTTTGTTCCACATCCCAAGGTGGAAGAAGAGGAACGGAGAATTAAATAAGACATCGTTAGAATGATGTCAGGTGTACGCATCATTGTCCATGATGAACATACAAACAGATATACCCCAGACGATGATTGCCCAGACGTAATGGTCATCATTCGGGAGAAGGAGGACAACCCCTCCATCATCACAGTCCCCCAGGACTTTGCCCTTGCCAATTGGAGCAGCACTCCTTGCATTGGTCGACAAGGGACTCTGAACTTAGATGTGCATGTACTTGCTGATAAGATGCCTTTTCTCCACAAGGATTGTAACTTTGATGAAAAGTTGGACTTAGACTTACTAGAAATACAAGAGGACATTGAGGTGTCTCCGGAGATCAAAGAATGGGTCAAAGACAAACCTAAACCCAACCTTGATCAAACCACCTCCTTCAATCTTGGAACCTTAGAAAACCCTAAGTTAATCCAGATTGGTTAACACCTTACCCCAAACCAGAGGAATGACATGGTTATGCTACTAACCCAGTTCTAGGATGTATTTGCATGGTCTCATGAAGACATGGTGGGTTTGTCCATTGACATTGTTCTTCATCGCCTTCCCATCAAAGAGGGATTCAAGCCAATCAAACAGAAACTCAAGTGATTGAAGCCTGAGTGGAGTTTAAAGGTGAAAGAAGAAATAGTGAAACAATTTCAAGCTGGTATTATCATGGTGTCCACATATCCTGAATGGATATCCAACATCATGCCTATGCCTAAGCCTGGAGGAAAGGTGCGAGTTTGCGTAGATTATCGAAATCTGAATAAAGCTTGCCTTAAAGATAGCTTTCCCGTGCCATTTATCCACATTCTCATTGACAATACTGCTCAATACGACATGTACTCCTTTGCTGATTGCTTTGCGGGGTACCATCAGATCATGGTTGCTGAGGAGGATCATGAGAAAACTGCTTTCATCATGCCTTGGGGAACCTTTTGCTATAGACGGTTGTCTTTTGGCCTCATCAATGTTGGAGCTACCTATCAGAGAGCTATGATGACTCTTTTCCACGACTTAATGCACAAAGAGATAGAGATCTACGTGGATGACATCATTGACAAGTCCCGGAAGGAGGAAGACCATTTAGACCATCTCAAAAAGCTTTTTAACAGGTTGCGTAAGTATAACTTGAAGTTGAATCCAGCCAAGTGCGCCTTTGGCGTTAAATCATGCAAGTTGCTAGGATTTCTAGTCAGCCATAAAGGAATCGAGCTGGATCCCACCAAAATCTAGGCCATTACGGAAATGCCCATTCCTCAGACAGAGAATGAAATACGGGGAATTTTGGGAAGAGTCAACTTCATTAGTAGATTCATTTCTCAACTCACAACAACCTGTGAACCTATCTTCAAGCTGCTAAGGAAGAACTCCTCCATGAAATGGAATGATGAGTGCCAGAAGGCCTTCATTACAGTCACAGTGCAGCTAGTTAAAGCTCCTATTTTGGTACCACCCAGGGATGATGTTCCCGTGTTTATGTACCTATCCATAAGTGACAATGCCATGGGCTGCATGCTGGGTCAGAAAGACAATAGATGCCGAGAACGAGCTATCTATTACCTCAGCAAAAGATTCAACAACAGTGAACACAAGTACACTCTGATTGAGAAGACTTATTGTGCTTTAGCATGGGCTTCCATGAGGTTACAACATTACCTCCATGGGCACACAACCCATCTCATATCTCGCGTGGATCCTCTCAAGTACGTGTTCAGTAAACCCATACTGAATTGTCGGCTGTCCAGATGGCAGTTGATTCTGCAACAATTCGACATTGTTTACGTGATGCAAAAGTCTATTAAAGGTCAAGGACTTGTGTATCAACTGGCCGCCGCACCTTCAGGGGATTTCAAACACTTGGAAACATACTTTCCCGATGAAGGGGTAATGGCAAATCAGCAACACCATCAGTACGATACACGTCAAACATGGAACATGTATTTTGATGGAGCTGTTAATATGGAAGGTTCTGGAGCTGGAGCAGTTCTAGTATCCGGTACGGGGGAGCAGTATCCCGTCGCCGTCAAATTACAGTTTATCAGCACCAACAACACAACTGAGTATGTAGGCTGTATCATGGGGCTAAAACTAGCCCGTTTAATGGGTATCAGACGGTTAACTATCTTTGGGGATTCAGAGTTGGTAGTCAAACAATCCACCGAAATATATCAAACCAAAGAGCTACGTTTGCTTCCTTACCATCGGCAAGTTTTACATATTGCTTCGGAGTTTGAAGAGATCTCCTTTATGCACATTCCTCGTAATAGGAATGACTTCGCAGACGCATTAGCAACTTTGGCCTCCTTGATTCACATGCCTGACAAGGAACACATGCCAAGCGTCGCATTTGCCCTACACAAGGCACCAGCCTATAGGAACTGTGTTGGAGAAGTATCGGATGAGCTACCTCCCACCCAACAACCTTGGTATCAGCATATCAAGGAGTACTTGCGAGATGGATCTACACCCGCTGATGCGAGGCTGACTGAGCAAAGGCGGATTCATCGACTTGCTATAAAATTCTACCTGAGCGGAGATGCACTCTACAAGAGAGATGTAGGACTAGGTATCCTTAGATGTCTGGATAAGGATCATGCTCAGAGACTCATAAATGAGGTCCATGGTGGAGTATGTAGCCCACACATGAGTGGCCCCCTCCTTGTTAAGAAGATCCTCATAATAGGACATTACTGGCTATCTCTCAAAGCTAACTGCAATGACCACGTCAAGAGATGTTATCAATGCCAAATTCATGGGAATGCTATCCACGCCCCTCCACGGGAGCTCCACAATATGAGTTCACCTTGGCCTTTCTCAATGTGGGGAATGGACATGATCGGGCCCATCGAGCCCAAAGCCAATAATGGACATCGCTTCATCTTCACCATGATTGACTACTTTACCAAGTGAGAAGAAGCAGCCTCCTTCCCAAGGGTTACCAAAGAAGTCATCATTGCTTTCATTAGAAATAATGTTATTTGTCGATATGGACAACCAGAGGTAATCGTATCAGACAATGCTAAGAACCTTAACAACAAAATGATGGAGGAATTATGCAGTAAATTCCACATCAAACACCTTAACTCCGTCATCTACCGTCCAAAGATGAATGGTGATGTTGAAGCAGCTAACAAAAACATCAAGAAGATCATTCAAAAGATGTCCACCAACTACAAAGGATGGCCTGACTTATTGCCTCTTACTCTGTTAGCCTACAGAACATCAATGTGCACTTTGACTAGGGCAGCCCCCTACGTATTAACCTATGGGATGGAAGTAGTACTCCCCATAGAAGTAGAAATGGAATCCCCCAGAGTGTTGATGGACGCTCAGCTGGATGAAGATCAATGGATACAAGATATGTATCACCAATTTTCTCTAATAGATGAAAGGCGAACCGCGACTATCTTCTATGATCAACTATATCAACAAAGGATCGCCAGATCCTACAACAGAAAAGTCCGGCTACAGAATTTTAAACAACATGACTTGGTTTTGAAGAAAATCCTCGACAACAAAGATCAGTCCAAGGGAAAATTCGCTCCTAACTGGGAAGGTCCATTTATTGTCAAGGAGATATTTACAGGAGGTGCTCTCAGATTACAGGAAATGGACGGCGATGAATTTCCATAGCTTATCAACTCGGACACCATGAAACGGTACTATGTCTGAAGTTATTATCAAGCAAACATCCTGGTATTAGACCATCAGATCACTAGTCATTCCGGTTCTTCAACCCTTCATTACATACAACTCTTTTCCACACTTTGCCCCTCATGGAAACATACTCTTCAAGCCAGCAGCCTGGCTTCACTGCGCTCATACAACTTTGGTTATCCCACTATGTGTTGAACCTCTCACGCCTACTGTTTGGCTACCCAAATATGGGATCAAACTTTTCACACATGCAGTTTATCCTCAACTTAGGATCAAACTTTCTCTTTCGCAGTCTGACCTGCACTTGAGATCAAGCTTTTCAACTTGTCCTGAGGGGCGAACTACGTCGACCTGATCTCCTTGATACACAGGAGTACGTAGGCAACCATATTCTATATGGCCCGGTCGCAATAAACAAAAAACAACAAACACATTTCTACCCTTTTCTACAAAAAATAAAAAACCAATAACATTTCTACAACCCTCTTCATCAATAAAGCCTCTACACCCTTTCTGTCACATAAAGTGTTGAACCTCTTACACCAGGTTCGAACTACGTATACCTGATCTCCTCTTCAATAGTAGTACGTAGGCATCCATTCATGGTTCGGTCTAACCCCCTACCAAAATATAAATACTTATCAACGACACTGGGATCAAACTTCAATCCACCACATTTCATTGGCTTCAAACCAAAGGGATGGAATTACCCAACCTCTCCTCAAAAATAGGAGATTCGGCGACCATCTAAGTTGCGGTTGTACCTCAAAGAGCAACACCAATCCATAAGAGATGGAATTAACTAGGCTTCTCCTAAATAGGGGTACTGGCGACCATCTGTGGTGCGGTCAATCTGAGAGAGGAAAGCCACATTTCCATACAGAAACCAGTCCCAAGACACCAAAGATGGCAGGGATATACACAGATCCATGATTCATTCTGAACTATCCAGAGACAATTTAATGTCCATCCAGCAAGGAGGAATTTATAATACATCAAGATCACAAGCCCTAAAGAAGCAGGCAAATATCAAGCAAGTATCAGAGCATATTTAAAAGGGAATTGATCAAAAATATATTTTCTTGCTATATATAATCCTATTTGATATACACAATGTAAACTGTACATGACAAAATGGCTAAGCTAGTCTGTGCAGAAAAATACAAGCCCATCTACAAATTGGAGTATATGCGAGCTAACAAGCCCAACATGGCATCCCTCTCCGAAGAAGGAGGCAAAGCTGTGGTCTCATGTATGAGGATATCCACATGACCCAACAGATCTGCAGCCATCTGCATGGTGACCATATGCTCATCGATGTAAGTGCTTATCTCTGTAATCATGCCAGTGGTAAGGGACCTCACTGCAGTACTATCTGTGACGGCTACATCCCGGGCAGATATGGCACTATCCCGCTCAACTATCACTGCATCTCTGGCTGATTTGGCCTCATTCCGCTCAACAATAGTGGCATCTCTACGGCCCAATGCCTCGTCCCTCTCTAACAGAGTTGCGTCTCTCCCATCAAGAGCTGCCAACATCAGGGCACTAGCCTGATATCTCTCAAAGGTCATAAGATGAAGACTCTGCTCAAAGTACTATGCTGAATGCTGAATCATGATAGTGTTAGTCCTAGGAGAATCTAAAGGAACTGCTGGCAACCGAGTAGATGGCTCCTCATCGGTGGGAGAATCAATGTCCTCTATGGGCTCTCCACCGTCTGAATCAATACTCGGCAATGTGGATACTACCTCAGCCGATGCAGTCTCCATCTCCATCCAAGCGGAATACTCTGCAGAACAACCTAGATGATTAACGAAGAAAGTAGCTATCTCGTACTAATCCCAACAAGCATACACACGGGATCGGTCCTCTGCTGAAAGATAGTGAGAAGCTAAACGCTGGCCTAGTGCCCCCTCAAAAGGATGAAAATCCTGAAACTGGTCAAATTACGACATCACGGCCAGTGGATGGTAAGTAGTCATGCCCCTCAAACTATCCAGAGGGATGTAATCCATGCCCAGAGCATGAGTAATAAAGCTGTAAGGTGAGCTGAGCCCTGAGCACGATAATTTACTAAACGGGTCTACAACATCAGCTAAGAAAGCGGACCAAGACATAGCATCTGTACACTCTGCAGGATGAAATGCATATGACATGGCGATATCATGGGTGAAACAATACCCATGCCATCTAAAAGTGCTAATCGGTCTCATGTGTGATATGAACCACACGTATAGTATGGCTGAACTGCCCGTAAACACTCTTGTCAGATAAGTGCAGCAGTATGTAGCTGACCTCAATGTCTCAGCTATAATCATCGGTATGATGGTATGACCCTCCTTGAGAGCTCTCACTGCCATGATAACTCCTATGTCCAACTCATCTATATACAGTGGCATGTAGACATATGATAGTATGCACAATAGCAGTACATCAACTCTGGCCAGACGCCAATGAGCCTCCGGTGTGGTGAAGTCCCCGGAATGTCGTATATAACTATCCTCAGAGCCAAATTTGTCAAATAGAAAATGCTGGGATATAACGTGGCCAGATGTAAGCTCATCTTGAACCACCCTACACCTCAATCCAGTGAGGGTCATGAACCGTCGACTCATGTCCCCCAAAGCCATATGCACGCAAGGTCTATCTAGTGGCAACATCGTCAACAGTGCATACTCCTCCAGAGTGGGAGTAAACTCCTGGATCCCAAATCGAAAAACATGTCTCTCCGGTATCCAATGCTCTAGCATGCCCTCCACGAATCCTAATGGAACCTGAAACATCAAAAGGGTCATGGTATGCTGCAACAGTTGATCTACGGTCAACCTATCTGGGGGTGACATAGTATCATACCAATATCTCAAACAGGATACCACCAATAATGGCGGGGTGTGATCTATGCGGCTGACTGTCGAAGAAGACATCTGTGTGGGCCATATCATAATACCACCCAGGGGTCAATGCTGAATATCTTTGGACATACATACATATGCATAACATGATACATGCATAACAGATAATAGATGGCAATATGATATAGGGAATGGAAAAATTGTACATACATTCCGAAGTATATCATCATGTAATACATCATCTCTGTACAACTAAAAATACAAGAAAATGGGGCACAGAAGCCCTACTACTAACAGAGTCCTATCAAAAGATATAGCGAGAATGGGGCACAACCACCCAATAGCTAACAGAGGCATATCAAAAGAGATAACAAGAATACACATCAGAAGAAGACAATGGTGTCAATATCTACATCATCAATCTTGTCCACCTGATGTAACTCCTCCTGAGTCACTAGATCTCTATCAACAGGGATGTTAGGCCTATACAAAGGAGGATCTGCGCCGGCAAAGCCAAATGAGTCATCTGAGGGGCCAGCTCCTGAGCTGGAAGGATTAAACGAATCTGCCTCTGCCGGATCTCTGCCCAAATATCGGATAAATAAATGTGCCCGGTCCAGTCTCTGGGTCAAGCTATCAATCTGTGTCATATGAGTCAGATCTCGGACACATGCTAGCCAATCCGTCATCATCACGGATCCTAGAACCATATCCCCCACGAACTAAGTGGCGCGGGTCTGGGCTCCAATAGTACGAGGGATCCACCAATGATGGAATACATCCTGAGTGCAGGGACCCTTTGACAATGCAAACCCGTTAACACCCAACAATGGGATATCAATGACAGGTGACTGCGACAAAGGCCAATAACGCCTGGCAGGAGGCAAGATCGGTATATGGATCTCTTATGTGGTGCTCCTAATAGCACGCTCTCCTAAATAGAGCTCCCATCCTCCATCAGTCGGGTATCCATCCTCAAATCCAACGGCCAAATGTTCCCCATAATATGGAATCCATGTGATGACATCCGCTGTCAACAACTCTAATTGTTGGCGACAATGAGTGAAACCCTCAGTTACAGGGACCTCCGCCAGTATGGAATGATGCCATCGCCGTCCTCGTGGGTAGGTATCCAATCCTAGTACACTCATTGGACATAAACATGGGAGCCTCTCATAGGCCCAAAACTGCCAACACAAAGGCAAACATCTACTGTCAGTTAACACTCTTAACCTATATATGGTAAATGACAACAGAAATACTTACCAGCAGAAATGGGTAAAATTCTAACCAAGCTTCAATCAATCCTTATGAGCGCATACGCATGCCCCTAAGGAAATAGGTAAAGGTGTAGGATCTCCAATCATACTATCCTATACGGTCCACATGTTGAGTGGCACTAATCAAAGCGAATGACACCGTAGAATAATTATCTGCTATGAAGCAGTCCCTAATGATTATCAGGAATAATCGCCGAAGAATGCAATCCCTGACTCTGACATCATCTGGTATGGGCTCGCTCAATAGCCCACTCATAGCATCTACGCTCAAAGGACCCGCACGGATAGTCGGGCACCTCTACCCGAACTCCTAACAAGGATCTGACGGTAGTCGTGGTAATATCAGCCGTGCAAGGCACTAACGCCCCTCCAAACTCCATACCTGTGATAAACCGCCAATCCATCGGTGTCATCATCACCTCACAGTCCAGTAAATGGAGAGATTGGGTCTGGTGAAACTAGCACTCAGACAATGCCCTGAGGTAACCCCAGGGACAACGATGGGAAAGGATGGAAAAGAATGCTCCAAATTCCCAGTCATGAACAATTGCTCTATAGTCAGGATGAAGTGCCTGGTACATAGAGTGAATACTGAACTAGTTCCCTCGAGGCTGTGTAACGCTAGGAACCTACAAGATGTAGATCAACATCAGAATCCTTTACTCCTCATCAATAGGACATAAGGAAGATTAAGATCTAAGGCTATATCTCGTTGGCGTGCAAGTACATCGAGGGATGTCTGCTCAAATCACCCAGAAGCTCTAGGTTTGCCACCTGAATACTCGGGAGGTCCCTCCAGGGAACATGTACAGCAGGAGTGGTGTCCGCAACCGGAACATCCTCTTTCTCGTCCTCGACGTCCGGTACATCAACCCAGACTGGACGTATCACCTCCCCCACCAATCGATGAGGCTGTCTAATAGAACGGGGTCGAGGCACTTCAGAAGCCCTCCTCCGTACACCAGAAGTGATCCTGTGGGAACTACTCGGCTGATCCAGATCCATAATATGTGGACAACAAGTCTCCAAATCACCTCAGAAAGGGTGTGGTATTTTCTAACCTGGAGCTTTTCAAAATGCATTTAATGACTACATGCATGCATGCATTATTTTAACATACATCTACAGTAGAGTTAAAAATGCATGACTACTCAAATGCCTACATTTTGGAAAATTTTGGCCATAGTTTCCACTATAAATAGGACTATCCACATGCATATAGGCATGACTAGGTGGCCATTCAGTAGCACACCTGCCCACAGTCACATAAATCCTATTTTCATCAAAAAATCAAAGTCATCAATCCATAAGGGTACCCTAATTACCAGGATTACTTTGCTTTTTCACCTGTGCTCATTTATCCTCAAATAGGATAAGAAATAGCAGAAAAAGGTGCCAGTTTGACTGTCTCAAAAGTCAAATTTTTTCACATCATTATGTTCAACATGGTTTAATACTAATATTTACTATGTTGAATATTTTTTATCAAGTTATTTGTGCATACATAATCACTACTATGTGTTTAGATGCATTTCACATGATAAGTCATTTTCCAGCAGACAAAAATTGGAAAAAAGTACATGCATACGTTACCAGGACAGTGTAGAACACTTGTATGGTGACAAAATTTGCAGAAAGGCGTCCCAACTCAGCAGATCTGAAGAAGAGCTCTCAGATTTCCTTCGCGGCGCAACTTGAGAATGACTTATGAAAGCAACCAGTAGGATTTTAACATCCACGGTTGGCCGCAGGCCCATCTACGGCTGTAGCAGGTGTACCTGCGGCACCCCTACGTAGGTCCCACCCCTCCGGCTCGGTCCAGTTTAAGTTGCAAAGGAGTTCTCACAAGTTGAAAAGGCCAAATCAAGGATAAAAATGCTATACTGATGATCCCCATGGTTTTTCTGGGCCCAACTGTGGCCAAACACATGGTATACTATACTGATGATCCCCATCGTTGCTAACCACATTCGATAATACCGTACAGAGGTCCAATGTCGTCAATTCAGGGTCATCACCCTAATCTTTTTTACATGGATCCCCGGCGGGGGTTACCACGCGATCTCAAAAGGAGATCCCCGATGGGGGTTACCACGCAATCTCATCAAACAGATCCCCGACAGGGGTTACAACGTAATATCATCAAATAGATCCCCGGTGGGGGTTACCACACGATCTCATCAAACGAATCCCCGACGGGGGTTACAACGCAATGTTCTGCTGATATGCATATCAACGATGATCCAACACATGTTTTCCGTTGATACACATGTTAGCGAAGGTCAAGAAACCTTGACGTTAGTTCAGCCGTTGGCAAGTAAACCAAACGTCACATCGAAAGCCATATGATGATTGCATTAGTTCATACACACATCAATAAATTCCAAGCAGCCTTGGCATTTATCCCCAGCAGGGTGGTCAACCGTTGGTTAACACGTTAACGAAGGTTAGGCAACCTTGACAACATCTACTGTTGGCAGTAAATCCAGTAGAACATTAATATGCCCTGGTGATACAAACCAAGGAGGATCGATGATGGAATATGTTATACACATCCTCAAATAGACAAAATTTTATCCCCACAGATCTCTTGTACACAAGAGGCACGTCTTTGGAGTAAAGTCTGTATCTGGGATTAAGGACTTTGGTGATAGCCCCAACGTCAACATCCTGATAGGTTTGGATCACACATCCAAACTCGCCGTCATTACCATCACATGGAGCCGGCAATCATCCCCAACATGTTGGAAAGCAATTCATATGCATCATACACTTGCATCATATTGCCCCATATTGCATGATGTTTATCTTGTTGCATTTCAAGTGTTTAGGATTCTTTATCCTATCCATCCCATTGCATTGCATGAATATGATAAAGAGGGGCATCTGTAGACACTTAAAAATTTTTGGACACCTTTTACTGGCATTGCAGGAGGGCAGATTCGTCTTTCAGAGATAACCTTAGAAGACAACTCACATCCAATCCGGAAACTACCGAAAGATCAGTTGCGAACCCGAAACACACATCGGGAGCATCATTTCCAACCTCGGCTATAACCCCGAGGCTTGCAGTTTTAATACCAAAACATACACCGAAGAAGACCGATTCATCACGAAGATAGCCCAGAGATGTTCCATCTCAGTCCCAACACTAGGAATAGCAGAGTCCAACCTTGGAGATAACCCCAAGGAAAGCAGTTGCAGTTTCGGAGATAATCCCGAAAATGCTTGTTTCAAATGCAAACAGCTTCAACCTCGTCGCTTACACCGAGGCACTCAGTATAAGACTTGGCGAAAATACCAGGAGAACCGACACACCTCAGAGATGACACTAAGGACCTTCAACACTGGCAGCAGTCCAATCTCAGCGATAACCCTGAGCAACGTCTACATTATCAGCCCAAATCAGAGATAACCCCGGTGAGGGGGAAAGTCGACATCTTTCCATCTTGACGCCACATCACGCCATCTCAACATCTCATACATACATTTCTACACACCCATGTCCCACAAGAATCAAGGAAAACTAATCCCGAGTGACTATTACGCCGGATAACGGATAAAATTTGAAGCTGAAGACTGAAGGGCATCGTCCCATCTTCATGACTTCGTACAACCTTTAATCCCATGTCATTGTGTAACTCTCGACAACGGTGGTCTGAAATAGGTCCTATATACCTCAATCGGATGCCCGAATTGCAATTCTGAAAGTTCGAGCGGACATCACGTTGCATGCGTGCACGTACATCAAGACGGTGGGACTCGCGAAGCCCGGGGCACCCCGGGTAGCCTCAGGTACATCTGCGGCCCAGCCGCAGGTACACCTGTGGCTCCACTCTCTATAAATAGAGGGCTTGGGGTGGCCATTTTGTAAGAAAAAAAGGCGAGGCAGACCTATCCAATTTGCTCTGTACACACCCCAAACTAAGTGCTTTCTCATTTTAAACACTTGTAAGCTCATATATAGCTACTTTTTACCAGCGGGAGTCGAGTATTCATCCATTTTAAGTTATTAAAGTCTTCTTTGGCAGCCCACTGTAAGCCTTCTTATTAATTTTTAAGCATTTCTCTTCATCTTTGCACACACTGTTCTTCACGTTGAGAGTCGTGTTATGTGTGTATGCCCAGACTTCGGTCCGTGGTTTCATTTCAGTTTGTATATATATATATATATATATATATATATATATATACTTATATATATTTTTTTATATATGGACTAACATTATCGAGTTATGCCTCAATTGAGCCTAGACTTCGGCCTGGAGCGTTTAATAGCTTTCGTATATATATACCTATATATATGAACTGTGTGTCGAACTTTGTTTGATGAGCCTAGACTTATGTCTGGTGCGTTTAAATACTTTCGTATATATATACTTATATATATGAACTGTGTGTCGAACTTTGTTCGATGAGCCTGAATTTCACATCTGCTGCGTTTACTGCTTTAACATATAAATACTTATATATATTAACTGTTGTTGGACTTTGTCCGATGAGCCTGAATTTTATATCCGATATATATATATATATATATATATATATATATATACATTTCGTCCCACCTAGAGTTTACTTCGTGGTGGTTGACCGTTTTTATTGCTTTTTGTACATTTCGTCCCGCCTGGAGTTTCCTCCGTGGCGGTTGATCGCTTTTACAACTTTATTTACATTTCTGATCCCCCATGGAGGTTCTTCGTGGCTAGTGATCATGTTTGTATATATATATATTTACAGCTTTTATATATATATACCTGCTTATTTCTTTTTATCAATTGTGGTATCATGTGAGCCTTGGAATCATGTGATCATAGATTTAGTTTACTAGATATAGATTCGGTTCCCGTGATGGACCTTTTCAGCTGTAAGCAGCTTGTAAATTTATTTGTGATGTTTGGATTTCCTCAGATGGTTTTCATACCCACGAGGAGTTCAACACCTTTTTGTACATTATTTTTTTACAGATGCCTCGCATCTGGAAAATAAAATCAGCCAAGCCGAATACTAAATAAAATGGGAGTGTAAAAGGTCTCAATTACTATTGAGCATCAGGGTTTGAAAAAACCTCTTATAAAACATCACTGCTATATCTGGTTAAAATTGAATTTTTACATAAATTCAAACCCTGTGTATATAGGTACGAATGAGGCCTCGCACAACTTCTAAATAACAGTACATTGACCCATACACACATACACAAACACATACACACACATTTATATAACAGTTTTTTTGAAAAGTGGCGGTCACCATAGCAACACGGATGTCGGGGGGTGCCTAACACCTTCCCTACGCATAAGTAAGTCCCCGGACCCTAGCAAATCTCGGTTTCACCGACCCGTTTAGTAGTGTCACATCACTTGATAAATGTGCAAACCTTTTCTCGGTTGTGTTGGTACAACCAGTTAAAGAAGCAACTGGCGACTCTTATAGTCTAATCGTCGACATTACACATGTCGGACCTTTTTCACTTGTTTTTTCAAACAAATCTCACATAAAATGAGAACACAAAAGAACATATAACGAAAAGGGACAAATAAAAATCCCAACGTCGACAATATATATAACACATCATGTTCTTTGCAATAAAGATTTAAAACAGTCCATCATCAAGTTCACATAGTAAATAGGAACTGAAAGACTTGCCTTGATCGTTGTTTACCAATAACAGTTTAACAGCTTACAGTTATCTGCACTTCATGTGCCCTACACAATTATATAATCATACACATCAACTATTAGTAATATAACAACACATAGTAATTGTAATGTAAACTCTACTCCACATCTCATAATCCTTCCTGTTAATTAGCACAGAATGTTTAATTAGATTGTGTTAACTTTTCGACTTATATAATATTCAAAATTCATTCAAGTGTTTAAGTCTTGCTAGGAATACTTATGGTTTTTATATTAACCCCATTCAATATCTTATAATAATCATTTCATTTGATTTAAAACACTTTTTATGTTCATTAACACTTGTCACGTTGTTTTGACGTTCATTTGTCACACGCCCAATTTGTCTCTCTTGTGTATGCTTAGTATGCTTATACAACTTATCTAATACATCATTTAATAATTTTAAACATCATTATCTTTACTAACATTCATATTTTATAACTTAGAACAATATCTTTTATCGTCAAGAGCACTACACTTGCATACGTGCATGCCCGACGCCCTCCGATTGCGTCTGAAAACACAACAGTCCTAACAATGGCAATTTTGACCCCTATTCCCGACCTCAAATTGAAAAACTTAAAGAATAAAAGTTTTAGGCCTATCCGTCCTCGTTCCGGATCATCTTGAATCCCCTCAATTGGAGTTTTTATGAAAATGTTATGCTCAATTTTAGTAAATCATGTCCGGTTAGTTTTCTTTTTCAAAATTCGGATAGACGGACTATCCCCCCGCCGGGGCGGGGGTTTTTGTACTGGGGAGGGCGCCGGGGCGGGGGTCCCTTCTGCGTTTTTGCGATTTATGCTCTAGAACACCACAGAAAGCCAAATTAGGCCTACAAACTCCTTTCTAGCAACCATACCAACCTAACCAAGGTGTAATATATTTATAGAAACATAAACTAATGTTTTCTAACATGTTTCTAACCACCTAGACAATATAAACATCAAGATTACAAACTTTAATTTTCACAATTTTTGTTTAAGTTTCACTTTTTGACAGTTTCAGTGATAATCATCACTGTGATTTTGTTTTTCAACCAAAACAGTTAATTCAAAATACCTTGTTTATGTTTATTCATCCTCTTTCGAATTCAATAGTCAATATATATTATACAGAGAATTAAACATCAATTTTTCTTTAAACTAAGCCATATTCATATTCATATATATATATATATATATATATATATATATATATATATATATATTCATACCAATTCATTATAATATGATTTCCTTCACAAAATACATACATAACATGAATTCATTTACTATACTCATATATATACTTATGAAAATAATTTCATAACAACTAGTTATCACATAGAAACTATATAACACAAATAATTTAACATTCACAAAGTTTTTACAAAAATTTTTGGAAGAGAATAAAACTATAACTTTAAAGAAATTTAAAAGAGTAAGATGATACCTTGTTTTCTAGAAGATGATAACATTCCCTTTTTGATCAACAAGCTTTCTTTTCCCCAATTATTTTCTCAAATTCTCTAGACTTCTCTCAATTCTCTCTAACTTTTTCTCTGTAACTTTCTTCTTCTGTTCTTTTTCTTCTTCTAAGTTCTTTCTATCTGACTCTAACTTTCGCACTAACAATATAACGTATAATAATAATATAGGTATTAATTATATAATATAAATATTCCAATTAACTGACATCAGTTATCTTATTTTTGAAAACCAAAAGCCATAAGGCTTGTTTGGCTAAACCACTTTAAAAATTAATAACTTAAAGTCCTAATGCCTTATTTGGTAAAACATATTTAAATTAAAGACTTAATATGCATTAAGCCTTGTTTGAAAAAATTAAATTAAACTCCTTTAATTTATTTTAATAACTCATTTATAGTATAGTTTATGGTCACACTTTATTTAATCAAATTCTAATATTCAATTTAATTAAATCTAATAACAATTACCATCAAATATATTTATATTCATTCACCATTTTAAATAAGTGAATTACTCTAATTATTTATAAAATTTTAATGCATACCAATTTCATTGCCATAAAGCATAATAATCGAATTATATTATTTCAGAATATAATTTTCAACTTAATTAAATTAACTAATATTATTTAGTTAATTACCTTCCCGTAACAATCTCATTTAATTTGTTTAATAGTTAAATTAACTATTAAACCTTATTTTCCAAACATATACATCTCTTTTATATTCACACTTAATCTCTTCACACTAAATCACATATTTCAAGATAAATTGCAAATATATATACTTACCCACACTTAAAACACATAATTCAAAATATATACATTTCATAATAAGAGTTTTAATTATTAAATTCTCATTTTAATAACTTATAAAAATTCGGGTTGTCACATGTATAGCTGAAAATGTCCATCACGGGAACCGAATCTAGATTCAGTAGACTAAATCTATGATCACATGATTCATAGGCTCACTTGATGTAGCAATTCGTATGAAAACTGTATATAGTGATATATATATATATATATATATATATATATATATATATATGAACGATCAACCGCTTCGAAGTAAACTCAAGGCGGGACGGAAAAGTAAATGTATGAAAACTGTAACTATATATATAGAGACGATCAACCGCCACGGAGTAAACTCTAGGCGGGACTAAGTGTATATATATATATATATATATATATATATATATATATATATATATATATATATATATATATATATATATATATATATATGCACCGGATGTGAAATCTAGGCCCAATCAAACAGAGTTTGATGACAATAATATATATATAAGTATTTATATATATATAAAAGCATTAAACACTCTGGATTTAAAATTTAGGCTCAATCAAACAGAGTTTGATGACCAGATATATATATATATATATATATATATATATATATATATATATATATATATATATATATATATATATATATAAAAGCAATAAACCACGGACCGATGGTCCGGGCATACACACACGCGCGACTCTCAACGTGAATAATAGTTTGCGCAATAAGTGAAGAAAAGTCTTTAAATAAAGCAAGAAGACTTACAATGGACTGCCAAAGAAGACTTTAATAGCTTCAAATAGATGAACACTCGGTTCCCACCGGTAAAAAGTAGCCAAATGTAAGCTCACAAGTTTTTGAAACGAGAAAGCACTCAATTTATCGTGTGTATAGAGCAAATTGGACAGGGTTTCCTCACCGTTTTCTTATGTAAAATGGCCATCCCAAGACCTCTATTTATAGAGGGGGGGAGCCGCAGGTGTACCTACGGTAGGCGTAAATGTACCTGCGACTGCCCGGGGTGCCCCGGGCTCCGTGGTCCCTGCTGTCTCGAAGTAAGTGCATGCGTATAACGTGATGTCCGCTCAAACTTTTAGAACTTCATTTGGGGCATCCGATTGAGGTGTATAAGACCTTTTTTGGCATGTTATTGTCGAGAGCAACACAATGACATGGGATTAGAGGTTGTACAAAGTCAGGAAGATGGGACCATGCCCTGAATCTTCAAGTCTTCAAATTCTATCCTATGTTATGTCCTGTGTAGTAGTCACTCGAGATTGGAGCTATTTGGTTCTTATAGGACATTCCTGTATGTTGAAATGTTGTTGAGATGGCGCCATGTGGGATCGAGGTGGCAAAATGATGATTTTGCCCCTCATCGAGGTTATCTCTGGTTTGGGCTGATTTAGAAGTTGTTGCTCAGAGTTATCTTTGAGATTGGGCTGCAACAAGTGCTGAATGTTCTCAGGGTTATCTCTGAGGTGTACCTTTCCTCATGGGGTTATCTGCAGGTTCGAAACTGAGTGCCTCGGGGCTATCACCAAGTGTTGAAGCTGATCGCAGGGGTTTGAAACAAGCATTTCTGGGGTTATCTCCGGAACTGCAACTGCATGCCTCGGGATTATCTTCGAGGTTTGAACTGTATCTACCAGGATTGTCTCCGGGATTTGGAAATGTAGATCTAGGGGTTATCTCCGAGATGGAACTGAGGATTTCGGGGTTGTCTCCAGAACTGCATTCCTCGGGGTTATCTCTGAGGTTAAAATTGAGTATCCCAGGGTTGTCTCTGGGACTTGACTAAATATCGTGGGGTTATCTCCAAGATGGCAAACTGAGTATCCCGGGGTTATCTCTGGGACTATTCTGCTTTGACTTCCAAGGTTGTCTCTGGAAGACGACTTTGCCCTCCTGCAAGGTTAGTACCAGGAATGAAAAATTTTGAGTGTCTAGAGATACCCCACTTTATCATATTCATGCAGTGTAATAGCATGGATAGGATAAAGAACACTAGACACTTGAAACATGATAAGATATTTATGATGTAATATAATGTAGCATGATGCAAATGTATGTGGTTTGTTGGACTATTTTCCAACGGGATGTGATGACTGTTTGCTCCCATGACTTCTGATGGGGACTGGGGTGATCACTGATGACTTTGATGAAATGCTTGAATGTGTGCTCCAAAGTTCTCAGGAACTTCCAAGATGTTGACATTGAGGTTATCACCAAAGTCTTTAATCCTTGGTACATACTTTCCAACATAGATGTTTCTCTTATGTGGAAGAGACTCTGGGGGAATGAGCATTTGTATGATGCAAATTGTGTATAACAAATTGCATCATCGATCCTCCCCGATGAGGATGGCCTTCCCTGGTTTGTATCGCCAGGTCCTTCAAGTGATCTGTCAGAGTTACTGCCAACAATCTATGATGGTCAGGGTTGCCAAACCCTCGTTGACATATGCATCAATGACTGATGTCATCAGATATCTTCTAATGCTTCATTGGGTTTAATTGCCAATGGCTAAAGTTGTATGAAATCCCCGCTGGGGAGCAGTGCTTTGGAGTTACGACCCTGTATTGACGACATCGAACCCTTGTGAGGTATTATTGATTATAATTTGCAACAAGTGTAATCATCAGTATAGTGTACCATGTGTATGGGCGAATTCCAACGATTGATAGAAAGATTTGCAGGTTGGTCTGTGAGAACCAGGATTTCCCATTTTTTCGCTTAATCGCTTGGCATTTTTTCTCTTGGTTTGACTATTTCAACTTGTGAGACCTCCTTTACAACTCGAATTGGACCGAGCTGGAGGGATAGGACCCACCTAGGGGAGCCGTAGGCACACCTGCGGTAGTTACAGGTGCATCTGCGACCAACCGTGGGTGGTTTTAAGGCACCTGTTGCTTTCATAAGTCATTTTCATATTGCACCACACAGGAAATCCGAGAGCTCTTCTTCAGATCTACTGAGTTCGGATGTCTTTATGCTAATTATGTCACTGCACAATTTCACACTATCCTGGTAACATATGCATGTCTTCTTTTCTAGTTTTTGTTCGTTGAAAAATAAGTTATCATATGAAATGCTTCTAAACAGATAGTAGTGAATATGTATGCTCATATGACTTGATAACAAATATTCAACATAGTAAATGTTAATATTTAACCATGCTGAACATAATGATGTGAAAAAATTTGACTTTTGAAACAATCAAATTGGCACCTTTTCTGCTATTTCTTATCCTATTTGAGGATAAATGAGTAAAGGTAGGAAAGCAAAGTAATCCTTGTAATTAGGCTACCCTTACAGATCATGGATTTGATATGTTCACGCGTGTGCTACTGAATGACCACATAGTCATGCCTATGTGCATGTGGATAGTCATGTTTACAAAGGAGACTGGCAAAATTTTCCAAAAGTCTAGGCATTGGATAGACATGCATTTTTAAATCTACTATAGGCATATGTTAAAGTAATGCAGGCATACATGTAGTCATAAAATGCATTTGAAAAGCTCCAGGTTAGAAATTACAACACCATTTCTGAGGTGATTTGGAGACTTGTGTTCAGATATTATGGATCCAGATCAGCCTAGTAGTTCCCACAAGACCACTTCAGGTGTGCGGAGGAGGGCTTCTGAAGTGCCTCAACCCCGTTCAGTCAGACAACCTCGTCGTTTGGCGGAGGCGGTGATATGTCCTATCCGGGTTAATGTACCGAATGTTGAGGATGAGGAGGAGGATGTACCAGTAGCGGCTCCAGCTCCTGCTGCCAATGCTCCCCGTAGGGATCTTCCAGACATTACTGTTATAATTCAAGATCTTCTAGGTGATTTGAGTCGACACCCCTCAGTTTACTTGCAGGCAAACGAGGTGAAAACTGGGTTTGAATCTTCATGTTTTCGTATTGACGAGGAGCAAGGACTTTGACACTGATTTGCATTTGTGGTGTAGGTTCCCAGCTTTAAGCAGCCTAGAGGGAACTGGTTCAGCATACACTCCCTCTATAAGGCTATGCATCCAGATAACCGAGGTATTGTGCATGGTTAAGTCTTTGGGGGTGTTCTTTTCCATGAGATAGCCATGTCTTACTCCTTTTAGCTAGTGGAGTATGTAGACGCTGCATCCTTGTCAGTGTTCATATTTGACATTCTACCGTGTACAGGGCTCAGCTCACCCTACAGCTTCATTACTCATGCACTGGGCATGGATTATCTCCTTCTGGCTGGTTTGAGGGGCATAACCACATATCACCCACTGGTCGTGATATCAAAGTTTGACCAGTTTTAGGAGGTGCATCCTTTTGAGGGGGCGTTAGGTCAACGTTTAGCTTCTCACCATTTGTCAGTAGAGGACAGATCCAGGGCGTATGCCTTTTGGGATCAGCGCGAGAGTGCTGAGTTTTTTATTAGCCATCTGGGCTGTTCGACAGAGTATTCTGCATGGATGGAGATAGAGACTACATCGGCTGCGGTAGTATCCACAGTGTCTGGGATTGATTCAGATGGTGGAGAGCCCATGGAGGACATTGATTCTCATACTGAGGATGAGACATTCACTGGGTTGCCAACAGCTCTTGTAGATTCTCCCAGTACGAGTGCTACTATGATCCAGCATTTAGTACAGTATTTCGAGCATAGTCTTCATTTGATAACCTTCAAGAGAGATCAGGCTAGGGCCTTGATGTTAACAGCTCTTGCTTGGTGAGACGTCGCTTTGTCAGAGAGAGACGAGGCATTAGCTCATAGAGATGCCACTGTTGCTGAGTTGGTTGAGGCCACATCATCTAGAGATGCAGTGATTGTGGAGTGGGATGGCGCTATATCTTCCCGAGATATCACTATTACGTATAGTACTATAGTGAGGTCCCTACTGCTGACATCACTAGGACAAAGTAGTAAATAGACAACACTTAAACCACAACGTTTTTATAAAAAACGTTGTGGTATTTTTTCTCACAATATTTTTTAACAAAACGTTATAGATACCTATGAAAAAACGTTATCTATTTATGAGGGCAATTTTTAGTTTTAAATAGATAACGTTTTAAAAAAAACGTTATCTATATCAAAAACACGAAGATTAAATAAATCGCGCGGAGCTTAAATCTTTATTAATTTAAAGAGTTTTCTTTTCTTTTTTAATATTTCATTCGTGTTTTCTCGCTCTTACGCATCCTTCTCCATAAAATCAACCCTCGCCTCTCTTTCTTCTTTCTCATCCCTCCGCCTCCGCCCTCTAGTTTCTACCGCCGCCTACTTCGGCCATCTATCCCCTGCGGCGGCTACCATCCGCGGTTTCGCTACCCGCCAGACGATGTCATTACTTAACGAGTCGAACCCTAACTGGTCCAATCATCCCCCGAAGGAGACAAACCTGTCCCAAGATTTTGATGAAGAAGAAGAACCAGTCACCGAAGAGTCGAGATTACGTGACGAAAAAGAGAAAATGGAGAACCTACTCCGTCGACTCACGTCGGAGAGAGTTCCGCTGCGAGTCCACGACGTTTTAATTAAGGGAAACACCAAGACGAAGGACCAACTCATCGAAGCTGAAATCGAAGCCCTAAAAACTACAACCACAGTCCAATAGTTGATTCAGGCTTCATGTATTGCTAATGCTCAACTCTAACAGCTTTAGATTTTTGATTCAGTTAACATTACCCTTGATTCTGGGCCGTCGGAGTTGCCCGGGACTACTAATGTGATTATTGAAGTTGTGGAGACCCAAAACCTTATCACTAGTGACCTTGGCATTTACTCCAAGTCTGAGGTATACCCTCTTTTTTACTTAACTAAGTACGTGTCTATATATGTATTTATACTAGATATGTTTTAATTGATTATTGATGAATAAATTTTCAAGTTCTGAGTTTTTATTGTGTTTTATAGCTGAGTATTGCTGTTTGCAGTAGGAATTTATTTTTACAAACCTCTTTTAAGTGGTTAGCTATGGGATTTTCATTTTCTACAGTGAGACTAATGGTTTAAGTATGTGTAACCAAGGTTTAGTAGTTATTAGGGATGGATATTCTTTAGTCACGAGTTTTGATGTGGGTCTTTATGCTTTCTCAGGAAAATCCTCATTTTACCTTGTGAAATGGAAGAAATATTTTCCCCGAGAAGTTGTTTCCGTTACGGCACCTTAGCAATCTGAACGCATGCCATCCACCACTGGATCAGTTGGGTTTTGTTATTTTTCTATTAAATTGATGGTTTTGCGATTTGGGCTTGAGAAATCGGGGTAATTTATTTGTGAGGTTTTTGATTTGTTTTGTTTAGGTCAAGACTGGAATGACGATGAGTGAAAAGATATTGGCTAGGGCTTCTGAGAAACCCCAATTGAGCCCCAGTGAAAATGATTGGGTTAATGTTGATATCTTGATGACTCGTGATGTTTGCGGGCCCGGTTCTATAGGAATTTTCAAGAGAGAGTTTGGCCAGAATGCCAAGGTATAGGGATTTCTATTGCTCAATAATTTGTAGCAAGCATTTAATTTATTTATTTTTTATTTCATCAGTGATACAATTCAGAATAACCAAAGTTATTTCCTCCCCCCCCCCTTTTTTCCTTCTTTAAACTCTATTATATATACTATCACATAGGAAGAAGTTATTTTATCTATGGTGTTTGAACATCTATGTTATGTTCTGGTTTATCAGGAAGTATATATAGTGTAGTTAAGACTGTCAGGTCTCCTAACATGTTGTTTAAAAATCTTACACCTAAAAAATGCTATAAAAAAGCTAGCTTTTCCAACTTTAATTTTACAAAAGGTTGCCAGTCTAGCTGGATTTGTCTGCTTTAAAGATATCCTCTCTCTGTCTCTCATTGGCACTTGGCAGTTGTCTCTTGGAGCTTAACTGATTGATTGATTTTTTAGAGGATGCCTAGTGGTTAGGTGCTCTTGTGAGGTTGCTTGTAATATCAAATATGCATTTGTAGATAACTTTTACTGAGATTATCTTGTATATTTTGGCAGGTGAAGTGGATTTAGTATTCAATTAGTTAACGTTTTTTTCATGATATTTCCCTAAATAGCTTATGGATAAACTATATTATTCCATCATTATCGAACCAACTAATAGATGGTTAGTGCATATTCTAACTAAGTCTAGGATTTATACAGCATTCATGCAAAATGAGGCCAAAGACTTGCACTGGGGTGGGGTGACGTGGGGTGGGGTGGGGTGGGGTGGGGTGGGGTGGGGTGGGGGGGGGGGGGGAATTAAGAGTCACAATCACTTTTGTCCTAATTGCATTAACTTAACTGTTATTCTGCAAATGGCCAATTCATTTAACATAGAAGGTGTGAAATTTCAATCAACAAATCAATAACTAACTAATGTTATGCAAGTATAATTCAACAATGTGCCAAATCAAGTGTATTTGGAAATGGTGTTGATATGCTATTTTGGATGATTGTTCCCCTTATATTTGATGTTTTTGAAACTTAAATAACTGGATGGCCCTCATCACATAACTTCATTCACTTGTTTGGACTGTACTGTTAAGTGATACTTAGAGTTAAGTCGAGAAGAGAGATCCATAACTCATCACTTTGCAAGTTCTCATGAAGTTTGTCTTTGATTCGAATTGTAACTTAATTTAAATATTATTACATTGTATTGTATGATAAAATTGAGTGCTTCTGCTTTAATTATGTCAAGCAACTGGTTTCCCTTTCATTGAGTTATAGCCTGCATAATTTAGTGATTAAGATCAAGTCTTTGTCTTAAATCTTTGATGTAAAATTATATGTCACTTCTAATATATATATGTGGATGATCATATCTTTCAACATTGCATGTCTGGGACCGTGAAAAGCTTGTTATTATACCTGATCACTACATATTCACAACTGATGAGCGAGCAAATTGAACTGTGGATATTTTGAGGGATTTCTGCACTGAGCAGAATATTAAGTATTTCTATGATATTAAAGATCTTGGGAATTTCAAGGTACTATTCAATTTTGTTGCGATGCCAACCTCTTAATTTATTTTGATAAATCTCTCCCAATACTTTCCAAGTTTCCATAACCTGGACATTGGATATTAAAGTTCACTTGTGTTTTTCACAGGCTAACCGAGATTATAAAGGTGTATGCCATGTTGCTCTTGCTCAAGAAGGTCATTGTAGACCTGGGGAGGTGTGTTTTTTGAATCATTTATTTCAACATTCATTTTTTTAAAAAAGGCATCACATGTTTTTATTTGGAGATAATTGCTTTAATCTTGTTATGTGCATTCTGGTCATGCTAGGCACAGATTCTCACACATGTACTGTAGGAGCATTCGGCTAGTTTGCGATAGGTATTGGAAATATTGATGTTGGTTTTGTACTAGGCACATGAAAGCTTTTGCTCAAGGTTTATAAATACTCGTTTTGATTTTTGGCATTTAGTTATTGAATTTACTCAATAAACCATGAGTGAATTTATGTGGATTATAACTCACTGGGTATTCCTGTCTATCTCACTATGAGTTTTGGTGTGAATAATGTTAGTATATGATTATATCTTACTATAAGTTTATCTATTATGGTTCTAACTGTGGATATTCTTTATCTACAATGAGTTTCTATCTTACTATGAGTTTTAGTGTGAATAGCTCATTAGGACTTTCTGGTTGTCATGCTTCTTTGCGCCTGGAAATACTACCTAAACTTATGTCCTGCAGACTTTAATATATGAAGCTAGGCTGCTGCTGCTTCTATATTCTGATCTCATGGAGAACATAGTTTGCACAATCATCTCCATTTTGAATAATTGGGAACATATTTTTATATAATTAACTTCATTTTGAATAACTGGGGTATTAATATTCAATGTGCTACTGCATTATCCAATATAAGATAAGTAGAAGAAACTGAGTATCTACTTGTAAAATTTGCTAATGGTAAAATTATTTACTTCTTACTCTGACTTACAAATGCTTTTATGTAGGTTATACTTTAGTTGCTATTATGGTAAATGGGCTAATGCATTGGATGCCCCAATACTCTGCTATGATGTTTTAGAATTAGTCGATCTCCATGTCTCTATGATGGATAAATCTACAATTTTTTTAATGCATTAGAAGGTAGATAATGATATAATGTCATCGGTTGAAGTTTAGAAGCATGAATACGCTGATCACAAGTTAAATAACTGTGAAACATAAATGTCTCATCTCTAGATTATGTTTATGGTGGTCAGGTTGTTGGCTCTTTCTTTATGTTCAATTTCTTTTTAAATGCTATGTTTATGTATAATTCAGCTAATCATTCCACCATTTGCAGGCGGCAAATGTCTTGTTCCAGTTAGTATGGGAGATGATGATCAATGCATTGAAGATGACTTTACTGCATGGTATGACATCTGCTATGCAAATGTGCTAATGCATTGAAGGTGACTTTTCTGCATGCATTGAAGAACTTGAAGGTTTGGATTAGTTTTGCAAAGTTTGAGGCACATGCTATGTTAGAGGATGAGCATGGGTCGGACTTGCTTGGATGAAGTTCAGGAATCTCTTCGTCGACAACAACTGTAATGCCTTCAGAATAATAGAAGTAAATTATCTGATATTATTTACTATTGGTTTATTTTGTGGATGTAATCAAATTCACAATTCAATATAGTAGTAATTTATATTGAAAAGTGAATTTGTGATGTATATATGAATAGTTTAGTATATATTTTGTAGATATAGTAATTTGAAACTTTAAATGAATGGTATTATTGGGATGTATTTTGAATGGGTGATACATTTTGGCTTTAAATTTAAATGAGAATTCAGACCTTTTAGCTATATATCATGACATTAGCAGATTGCAGGTGCACCGGTAATATAGGTGAACCACAACTTTTTTTTTTAAAAGTTAATCTACAACATTTTAAAAACGTTGTATAATGTGTCTAAATGTTGTCTGATATATCAAACTATAACATTTTAAGCCAGAAAATGTTGTGGAAACATACCATCTACAATGTTTTCAAGCATCTACTAATTTATGGAAAACAAATCTACAACATTTTTTTCTTAAAAAAACGTTGTATAATGTGTCTAACTACAACGTTTTAAAAACGTTGTACAAGGGTGTCAAATAGATGACACCCTTAACCACGACGTTTTTCTGATTGAAACCACAACGTTTTTTACGCGTTATCTATTTACTGTTTTGTAGTAGTGCATCATTACAGAGATGATCACATATATTGATGAACAAAGTGCCACCATGCAGTTGACTATAGATATGTTGACTCGTGTAGAGACCCTTGAGCAGGAGATCACAACCTTACTTCCTTCTTCTGAGAGGGATGCCATGTTAGGCTTAATAGCCCGCATACACACTGACTTGTAGATGGGCTTGTATTTTCCTGCACAAACTAGCTTAAACATTTTTTCATGTATAATACATATTGTATATATCAAACAACATTATATATAGCAGGGAAACATATTTTGATCACTTTCCTCTTAGTTATGTCTTGTTAATTGCTTGATAGTTGCCTGTTTCTCCAAGTCTCGTGATCTTGATGTATTTTGAACTCATCCTTGATGGACGAACATTGAGATGTCTCAGGATCTGTAACGCCCCCATATCTATACTCCCATGGTATCTGATATGGTGCTTACAACAAATCAATATAATGCATTTAAATCTATACACCCATGGTATCTGATTATAAGCTTATATTAAATTAATGGACTAACAAATATAATTTCCATAGATCCAAGATTCACAGTATCCCATAATAGATGACAATTCTCAAGAGAACTATTACTGTGTTTGGATACCCTCATTGGGATATATGAACTGTATCTTTGAATAGAATCTATCTATCCGAAATCCAGAATATCAGTAATAACATGAACAGTCCATATTACTACTATACTCACCCAGATGTATAGTCTATGCCATGTGAATTTATATTATCGTATCGATAGTAACTATTTATCCGAAATCCAAAATATCAATAATAACATGAATAGTTCATATTACTAATATCCTCACTCAGATGAATAGTTCCCAAGGATCTCAACTAGATTCCAAGAATTCTAAATTTACATCTATATATGTAATAAAACACGGTTGCGGAAATAAAAGATGTTATATATATATATATATATATATATATATATATATATATATATATATCATATTGTTAAGATTCGATTACATGATTCTCATAACGAGTTTCTTATTACAGAGTATTCAACTAGACATGAATATAACCTAATCTAAGGAGGGACGCTTCCCTTTATCTACTCCAGATGTTCCAGGATTACCATTTAAAACTGTAAAGGGAATAATTTGCAAGGGTAAGCTATGACATGCTCAGCAAGTTTTGTATTTATAACAATATATGATTTGAAGAAATACAACAATTTAAATTTCGACTGATAGTTGTTACCATTTCAATATGGATTTTTATTTCTGTCAGTCACACAAACTTAGAAAATTTGTTTAGTGTCAATATATTATCGACCGAATGATCCCATATGGGATACCCAACTTCAGAATAAGATGTCTTACCAAACAATTTGGTTTGACACAACAATTTAAGCTTAACAATCAATATGAATAAATAGTTCATTTCTTAGTTATGCTGAAGCTGTAGCAATAACCTTATAATAAATGGTAATTCAAATGTAGGTGTAATATATTATATTAATAGCATATCAAGATAAAATATTGTTCAACGAATAAACATGGTTTAAGAAATTTGCATAAGTAAGTTAAGGTTTAAGAAGAACTTGCCTGAGCGTAGATCAGTCAAGTTATGCTACTCAATTTATTTAATAAATACCTACGATATTCATATATATAAGTCTAACACGTTAGTATTGATAACAATACTCAAATATAACATTTATGTAAAAATCAGTTTAGATTCGATAAGGTTTCGGTGTTTAAAGTCTTTACCGAATATTAAATAAGTTGATATATGGACTAAATTTTATTTATAAAATTTATTATATTTTTAGATAATTTATATATCCATTATAATAATTTTTAGAAGTTTTCAAATATTTTTAAAACATTTATTTATCCTTTAAATAATTTTTAAATCATTTATTTCTATTTAAAGGTAATTAATATTTACTTAAAATTTTACAAAAAACATTGTTTATTATTTTTAAATAATTTATAACCATTTATTATGATTTTTATATCGTTAATATTATTTTTCAATAATTATTTAGTATTTATAAATAATTATTCTAATTATTTTATTATTAAATTAATTATTAATAATATCTAAATACAATAAAATATTTATTGAATTTATAAAAATATCAAAAATTAATTATAATTATTTAATATAATTTTTAAAACTATTTTGTATTTATTTATAATTATTTATTAATTATTTCTAATTTTTATAATTTAATTTTTAAAATATCAATTTATGTCCGTCGCTAAAGCCCTTCAGTGACAGAAAGTGTCGCTGTAGGTGTTCTTGAGTTTCTGGGCAACAGTTTGGTCATGGTCGAGTGACCAGTTTGACCATGCTTTATCTAGCTATGGTTTATGATTCTGGGTTTAGACAAGTATTAGTGTTATAGTACTCTTACAGTAGTACATCATCAAGCAAATTTCATGCTTTAACATACATATAACAAGAAGTTATAGAGGCTCAAAGACACTGTCAGATCTGTTCTTGAATTTTTGGGCAACCCAGAACAGTGGTCAAGGTCGGTCAACGGTATTGTGGATTTAATATCTTTGATTCTGTGTATTAGATGTGTGTTGTGTTTGTTGTAGCTTGTAGTATATATCTCAGGGTACATATATATAACATTAACATTAACAAATCATAAATCTAAGGTCTCTAATTATGTTGGTCAAAGTACAGCCAAACGATGTTCTTCGTGTTCTTCAGTTTTCTGGGTAACCCATAAAACTTGGTCAAGTTCGGTCAACGAATTTTGACCATTAATTCCAGTAATCCTATGAGTTGTTTATGCAATTTAAGATCATAGAGATGTAGTACATATATCATGGTGTTAATCTAAAATAAAACATTACAAAAATAACAAATAGAAAGCGATCAAAAAGGTAGGTCAAGGTACCTGGTTCGACTGTTCTTGAGTTTTCTGGGTAACCCAAAAAACTACAATCCGCGAACGTTCAACACACTTTAACCACTTTTAACTTGCAATCTATGGTTCTAATGAACCTGTTTTCTTTTCCAGATTAAAGAGCTACTAACAGGCTACAAGTAACATACAATTAACATACCTAAACATAAACACATATGAATCTACAAGCCCTGACATTCGGCTGTCAGACTAGATTTTTCAAAATTTCCAGATTTCTAAAAACACTTAATTAAGGCATCTAGATGCTATGAAAACGTGTTTTACCAATCCAACATACTTTCTAACATACTAATACATATTTCTAAACATCTAAACAATAAATTTAACAAAGGATCAAAGAGCTAATTATGAATTAGGGTTTGCACTTTTTGTTGATTGATTTTTGATTCTAGCTACTGAATTTGATGCTGCTATCACCCAGACTTGATTTGGTATATTTATAAGTGTATCTTGGCTTAGAGAATTCACAGGTTTGGCTAGAGGATGTGTTGCTATTTATAGACTTAAGCAACTTAGGTTTTTTTTATCTTTTTCACGTACTTGCCTCTCCAAATATCTGATGCTAAGTTACTTGTGCTGCTTAGGGTTTCTTATCAGCTTATGTGCAGCCTTGGGACTTGGTTTGGTGACTTCTAACCTACTTGTGAGTTAGTTGGGTTAGTTTAGTGGCTTAATTTTGCCCTAATATTCACTAATCTTGATTAGGATTTTGTTTTTAATGAATGGGATTGTTAAATAATGTTTATTAGTACCTAATTGAAGTTTACTAACCATGATTAGGTGTTAAGACAATCTAATTAGGGTTAAATTAGCTAATTAGGGTTTGGTTTACAAATTAGGGTTAGAGAATTACTGATTAGGGTTAGGGTTTGTTAAGCTAGGGTTACTAACCTAAATTTCTCACTAATCCTAACAAGCACGACAAAATGTTTTGTCAGTGTAAGCACGACAAAGCAACTTATCCCAACAAATATATCGAAAAGTCCGTTTTCGAAAGAAAATTTTAAGCACGAGGTGTCAAGCACGACTTTTTTTGGACAAATTTTTATTTGATCAAATTTGTTAAACAGAGTATATATTAACACATAACACATTCAGAATGGAGAATTTTATTGATATAATTGGATTTTACATAATTGAATCTTATTAGGGGTTTGGGTTTTTACATTCACCCCCATTAAAAAGAATTTCGTCCTCGAAATTAAAGTAAAAGTTAAGTAAATAATTGAGGATAATTCTCTCGCATTTTATCTTCGAGCTCCCATGTAGCCTCCTCAATGTTTTGATTTCTCCAGATCACTTTAACCGATGCTATCACTTTATTTCTCAGAACTTGCTCTTTACGGTCGACGATCTGCACAGGTTCTTCTACATAAGAAAGATCTTCTATTTGGATTGGCTCATAATTTATAACGTGTTTATAATCAGGTTTGTATGGTCGTAATACGGACACATGAAACACAGTATGGGCATGATTCAACTCAGGAGGTAATGCTATTTCATAAGCAACTTCACCAATCCTTCTCAAAATTTCAAAAGGTCCAATGAATCTCACACTTAGTTTTCCTTTCTTGCCAAAATGTATTTTGCCCTTCCAAGGAGATACCTTCAAGAATACGTGGCTTCCTACGTTAAAGTTTCGTTGTTGACGATGTGGATCCTTGTATTTCCTTTGTCGATCTTGAGATGCTTGTAATCATTCACGTATAATTCTGATGGTTTCAGTTGTTTGTTGAATTATTTCAGGTCCTAACATTTGTCTTTCCCGGACTTCATCCCAACACAAAGGTGTTCCACACTTTTTGCCATATAAGGCTTCATAGGGTGGCATACCTATGCTAGCATGATAACTATTGTTATAGGCATACTCTACTAAAGGTAACTGATCTTCCCAGCTTCCTTTGAAGTCTATGATACATGTTCTCAACATATCTTCTAATGTTTGTATGGTTCTCTCACTTTGTCCATCAGTTTGAGGATGATAAGCTGTACTCAATCTTAATTGTGTTCCTAAGTGTTTTTGAAGACTTTTCAAAAAATTTAAAGTAAAACGTGGATCGCGATCTGATACTATGGAAGCAGGGACACCATGTCTAGAGATAATTTCATTAATGTACAGCTTGGCAAGGTGATCTAAGTTATGAATAATTTTAATAGGTAAAAAGTGAGCTGATTTAATTAAACGGTCAACAATGACCCAAATGGCATTATGGCCCTTTTGTATAGTTGGAAGGCCTACAACAAAGTCCATGGTTATATGTTCCCAATTTCCACTTAGGAATTGGTAAGGGTTGAAGTAAACCACTTGGCTTTTGATGCTCAGTTGTAACAATCCAGATTTTTTTAATTATAGTATTTAAATATTTATTGAATTATATAAATATTTAATAGATGTATTTATCGTTGAAAAAATATTTGTTTAATTGATTCGATTCGATTCGATTCGATTTGATTAATTATTTGTTTAATAAATAATTAATGAGTTAAGGAAAGTAATTATTTTGAAATAATAATCTAATTTAATTTAATAATTAAGTTAGAGAGTTTATAATGATTAAATAAATTATTATATTATGCAATGAATTATTATTAGAATCAATTAAATTAAGTATGAAAACTTAATTAATTAGAAGTGTGACAAATAACTATATTATAAGTGGTTATTAAAATAAATTAAAGTAGTTTTAATTTATTTTGCCAAACAAGGCTTAAATATATTAAGTCTTTAATTTTAAAGAGTTTTGCCAACCGGAGCCTTATGGCTTTTGGATTTTAAATTTTGAATTATTAATAATATAAATTAATAATATAAAATAAATAATATATATTATATATATGTTGTAACTGACATGTAATGATGTATATAACAGTTTCGTACGTTTTAGACGTGTGTATATATATATATATATATATATATATATATATATATATATATGTTGTAATAGACATGTAATGATATATATGACAATTTCGTACGTTTTAGACGTGCGTTTACTTTTAGTCGGTTTTACGCTAAGCCTAAGGAGGCAACAAGAGAAAGGTTTGAGAAAAAAAAAGGGGTTTTGGGAGAAGAAAAGTTCAGTTTGAGAGAGGAAGGGTTGAGATTTGAAAAAAAAAACAGTTGTTCAATCGTTCTAAGTAATTAACAACTAATTTCCAAAGCAACATAAGGTATGTGTATGTAAAGTATATATGTTTTACGAAAAGTCTCGGTGTTATTGAATTTCAGTGTATAAGGTTTTTACAAAAATTATATGTAAACCATGTTTATAATTGGTTATGATGTTACACGTAACTGTAATGTTAATTGTTATAACTAGCATATATATATATATATATATATATATATATATATATATATATATATATATATATGACTGTATGTTAATTTCGTGTTAAAGAAAAGGAATTGGTTTTTACAGTGAACGTAGATGCACGAACATGTCTTCTAAGACTATTAGAAATGAGTATTTTATTGCCTATGAACGATAAAAAGAAATTGAACTGTGATTATGATTGGGTATGATATTAAGATAACGAAGTTCAAAGGAATTGAATTAGTTTATAACTGTGATTACCGTGTTCACAGTGTCTAGAAGTATAAAAATAGACTTTTTGGGTTTAAAATGTGGAATTTGAGGAAATTAAACTAGTATAGTTGTCGATAAATTATTCTATGTTGAGGAATATGTTAGCAAACATGTTTATAATAGTTTTATACCAATTAAATATGTTAATTTAGACATTAGCAGTGTTAAATAGACAGAAATTTAGTTGTTCTGTTCTCTGGTGGTTGGGTTCTGCAAGTTTCGGCGCCCCAGCGCCAGAAATTCACTCCCCAGGGCTGAAATTCAAGCCCCAGCGCCACTGGTTAGCCTAGTTCTCGCGTCGCAACGCCGGAACAGAAGTCTGGGTTAGACAGTTTTGACCTCCTATAGTAAAATGACCATAACTTTCTCATATGAACTCCGATTGAGGTGATTCAAGATGATCCGGAACGAGGACGAGTAGACCTACAACATTTATTCTTTAAGTTTTTCAATTTGGGATCTGTAACAATAGTCAAAATGGTCATATTTTAGACTATTGTGTTTTCGGGGGCAATCGGAGAGCGTCGGGCATGCATATATGCATGTGTAGTGCTTCTGACGATAAAAGATGTTATTCTAAGTTATAAAACATGAATGTTAGTAAATATAATGATGCTTAACATTAATAAATAATGTATTAGATAAGTTATAGACGCATAGTAAGCATACACAAGAGAGGCAAATCGGGCGTGTGACGAATGAACGTCGAAACGTCGTGCAACGTGTTAATGAACTTAAAAAGTGTTTCAATTCAATTGAAATAAATATTATAAGAGATGGAATGGATTTAATATAAAATTAATAAGTAGTCCTAGAAAGAATTGAGCACTTGAATGAACTTCGAATATGAAATACAACTAGATATAAGTTGAAAGTTAACACAATTAAGTTGAACATTGTGTATTTATGATAGGAAGGGTTATGAGACGTAGAGTAAAATTTACATTACAACTACTATGCGTTGCTATGTGACTAATAGTTAATGTGAATGATTATATAATTTTGTAGGGCACGTGAAGTATAGATATCTGTAAGCTGTTAAACTGTTATTGGTAAACAACGATCAAGGCAAGTCTTTCGGTTCCTATTTTCTACGTGAACTTGATAAACTGTTTTAAATTGCATAATATGTTATAAATGTTGAAATCATGAAATGTTAAAGTCAATTTATGACTAAATTGTTTTGGTTAAATAATGATGATTGAGTAAGGAACTCAATCCTTATATTTGCTATGTGAATTAAAAGTATGTATGCCATGTTACTTTAATTATTATGAGATGTATGTTGAACATATTATTATGTGTTATGTGATGCATGAAAACTATTAGATTTTGCTGGGCTGTCGAGCTCACTCTTGCAAATAACCACTTTTGCAAGTCAAGATTTTAAGTTAAAGATATGTGCTAAGTGAGTTATAGAGATCTATATCCACGAAGATTACTTATGTTTTATGGGAAATGTATTTAAGATTTTGAATGTAACATGTTGCTGAGTTATAAGTTGAGATATCCAGTGTATATGGATATCTATTTATGATGTAAGACTTTGTATAGTCATTTTGTTGTAACGATTCATGATATATGTTTGAATTGAAGTGATGTAATGTAAAGGTTGCGATTTAGGGCAATAAAGATGGAAATGTACAAAAGTTTTAAATATTCCGCAATTTTAGTGATTTTTAATATCGAATAATGATGTAAAATTAGAGGTTAAATGTATGGTTAACGACCGAAGTCGAGATTTAAATTGTATAGATTTTGGGGTCGTTACAGTTGGTATCAAAGCTGACAAGTGTGAAACCTTAGGTAGGAGTACCTTATGCTATAACCTTAGAGAAGAAAAGGTGAAGATAGTGAATGAATAAGCTCAAATAGAGTTTGAACAATAAGAAGTAATTTAAGAAATGTATAAAGAAGTGATTAAAACATGCGTGAGAGGATTTAAAGAAGAATCTCGTAGAGTTTTATGGAATATGAATGTGGAGTTACCCAACTCTAATAATAAGGATGTAAGGTGATAATAAATAGACAGTGTCTATAAAAAAAGAGTGATAAAGAAGTTAAGAATAGAGAGTTATATTCAAGTATGGTGCAATTGTACTCTTTAGTAGTTGATGTATGGTATATAGGCTAAACGATTCCTTCATAGAGCGGAGATATATATGAACTAGTAACTCAAAACCTAGTTTGTTGGTTGTTTGTGGGAAACCACTCAGCGTACCATATTGAAACTGTTACAGACTCAATGTGTACCAAGTGTAGAAAATGGATACATATGATGAAGTTGTGTAACTCGAATGAAATGTTGAGCAATGCAAATGAAGTTAGAAATTCTTAAAGGAAGAATTGTTATATAAACAAGAAGATTCAAAGAAGAATCTTGAGGAGATATAAAGATAAGAAATAGGAGTTTCCTAACTCCAATAGCCAAGATAACGAATAATGTCGTAAATGATGAAAAAGGAAAGAATGAGGATCGTAAAACAAAACGATCACGAGTTAAGAAAAGAATGTTAAGGGAGATGATTATAGAATAAGATCACGACGTGGTCTGTTTAAGTTATAAAAAGGAAGATGGTTTGTAATGTTTGAATGATTATAGCTTGGTGCTATGAAGATAATGTACTATGATAGTACGAGATAAACTCATGAAGAGTTATAGATAATGTGATATGAGGAATTCATATCGAGCAAAGAGCAAGTTATGAGTAAGATAGAGTTAAGTGGGATTTCATTTGAGGACTCATGTGATGGCTGAGTTGTACAAACCTTTGTATGGGCGAGGGTTTTGTACTAGCACTCAGTTTATCCCATTGATAATCATTGGAATGTTTGTGTCGAGCTATTTGCTATATGCCTGTTGAGAAGGTGATTCTTTTCTCATGTGTATAACAGATAGGTAGAGTATAGTTAGAGAATATTATAAGATTAAGTGTGAGTTCTTAAAACAAATATATATGATAAGTTTGTGACTCATAATAATATGGTATGTTTTGAACCCCTCAGCGAATGGACGCCTATGGTCTGACTAGGATAAGTTCTTAAACTCATATTATTGTGACAAGTTCTTGAACTTCTAATGTGCGGTAGGTTTGATGAACTGAGGTATAATTAAGTGTGAATGGAGTATTGAGGATGATAGGAATAGATAGACCTATTAAGTAATTGATCATTATAGAAAGTGGAGTTGATGGTGGAAGAATAGGTATTCTAAATCTACTAGCTATGCTAGACTTTGGAAATTTATTGACTTCGTGCTGATGTTTACACTTCTATTTTTTTTCTTGAAAAACATTGGATCAAATGATGGAACCAATGAGTTTTAACAATAGTACCGTTATTCGTATGTCTATGCTAATTGCTTCAGCTAGACAAAAATGATTTGGAATATATCAAAATGTATTTTATATATCATCAATGTATCATAGAACCTAGTGCAGAGATGATAAAAACGATGGAGTCTTCAATGCAGTATTACTTAGTGTTGGATGTGATCTAAGGATCGTCAGCCCACTATGGTATGATGTAGTATGATATAATCACCAAATGACGGAATCCTCAATAGACTGTAAATACAGTGCGGTATCATGACGTCATAAAAAGATTTTTGAGATTTCTTTAAGATATGAGAATACATATGTATGTATGTATATGTATATTTCGGCTGATGTCCGAATTGTTGTAGAGGTCTATGCTATTTGATTCAGCTAGACAAATATTAAAAGATGTTCATGAAATTCAAACGTTTATTGAAAAGTTATGCCAAACTAAATTGTTTTGGTGCGGATTCAGATGTTGAAAAGCTGAGTTGAACAACCCTATAAAGGGACATATTTTCAGGGACAATGGTTCCGAGCGTAACGCATATAGTCGTTACAAAACACTACGTTGCGGCCCAACGTAGTGGTACAATAGGCTGGCCACCTAGTGTACGTAATGAGGGTGTTTTCAGTCTTCGTAATTGATAAACACTCTGGTTTGCATTGTGAACAATTGAGTTAAAGCACTTGAGAATAGAGTTCACGGTCTTGGGACCCCTCAGCATGATTTGGAATCTTTTAAATTCCTGAGTTATTCATACTACTTCCCAATTATTAACAAATTGTGGAAGATTCTTATTATTTTGCAAGATGGAAGTGAAAAAGGAAAGTATTCCTTAGAAAGAAGTGAGTCGTAGAATATGACACTGAATGATGAATATGTTAAATAAGTGAGAAAAGAGATTTTGAAATGAGAAGAGGATGAGTTATCAAAGAAATTTGTAAAACTTTTAATAGAAAAGTTAATAATTGTAGAATGATATTTGTGAAAAGAAAGTGGTTGCATAAATCAATGAATGAATGAAGTAGTGACGTAAAATCTACTTTGATAGATTGAATGAATAAATATTAATAGATAAAATTTCGAGGACGAAATTCTTAGAAGAAAGGGTGAATGTAATATCCCGAGTGTTGATGATAATGATCCTTAAAAAAGGAAATGAATGAGTTAAAAGATATATAATACTCAGAATATAATTGAATTCAAGTGAAAGTTATGAAATAAAACCTAGAATTTGTTAAAGTAATAAATGTAGTAGGAAATATAAAACCTATACGTAGATAAAATGATGAAATATTACTCTGAGTTATTGTTTAATTTGTGTCTTCGATTCTGGGGACAGAATCATTGTAAGTAGGGAAGATTGTAACGAATGAGTGGTTTGAGTTGTGATTCTGAGGACAGAATCCTTGTAAGGAAGGAATGATGTAATAATCCAGATTTTTTTAATTATAATATTTAAATATTTATTGAATTATATAAATATTTAATGGATGTGTTTATCGTTGAATAAATATTTGTTTAATTGATTCGATTCGATTTGATTCGATTAATTATTTGTTTAATAAATAATTAATGAGTTAAGGAAAGTAATTATTTTGAAATAGTAATATAATTTAATTTAATAATTAAGTTAGAGAGTTTATAATGATTAAATAAATTATTATATTATGCAATGAATTGTTATTAGAATCAATTAAATTAAGTATGAAAACTTAATTAATTAGAAGTGTGACAAATAACTATATTATAAGTGGTTATTAAAATAAATTAAAGTAGTTTTAATTTATTTTGCCAAACAAGGCTTAAATATATTAAGTCTTTAATTTTAAAGAGTTTTGCCAACCGGAGCCTTATGACTTTTGCATTTTAAATTTTGAATTATTAATAATATAAATTAATAATATAAAATAAATAATATATAATATATATATGTTGTAACTGACATGTAATAATGTATATGGCAGTTTCGTACGTTTTAGACGTATATATATATATATATATATATATATATATATATATATATATATATATATATATATGTTGTAACTGACATGTAAAGATGTATATGACAGTTTCGTACATTTTAGACGTGCGTTTGCTTTTAGTCGATTTTACGCTAAGCCTAAGGAGGCAAAAAGAGAAAGGTATGAGAAAAAAAAAGGGGTTTTGGGAGAAGAAAAGTTCAGTTTGAAAGATGAAGGGTTGAGATTTCGAAAAAAAACAACAACTGTTCAAGCGTTCTCAGTGATTAACAACTAATTTCCAAAGCAACATAAGGTATGTGTATATAAAGTATATATGTTTTACGAAAAGTATCGGTGTTATTGAATTTCAGTGTATAAGGTTTTTACAAAAATTATATGTAAACCATCTTTAGAATTGGTTATGATGTTACACGTAATTGTAATGATAATTGTTATAACTAGAATATATATATATATATATATATATATATATATATATATATATATATATATATGACCGTATGATAATTCCATGTTAAAGAAAGGGAATTGGTTTTACAGTGAACGTAGATGCACGAACATGTCTTATAAGACTATTAGAAATGAGTATTTTATTGCCTATGAAAGGTAAAAAGAAATTGAACTGTGATTATGATTGGGTATGATATTAAGATAACGAAGTTCAAAAGAATTGAATTAGTTTATAACTGTGATTACTGTGTTCACAGTGTCTAGATGTATAAAAATAGACTTTTTGGGTTTAAAATATGGAATTTGAGGAAATTAAACTAGTATAATTGTCGATAAATTGTTCTATGTTGAGGAATATGTTAGCAAGCATGTTTATAATAGTTTTATACCAATTAAATATGTTAATTTAGACGTTAGCAGTGTTAAATAGACGGAAATTTAGTTGTTCTGTTCTCCGGTGGTTGAGTTCTACAAGTTTCGGCGCCCCAGTGTCAGAAATTCGTGCCCCAGCGCCACTGGTTACCCTAGTTCTCGCGTCGCGGCGCCGGAACAGAAATCTGGGTCGGACAGTTTTGACCTCCTGTAGTAAAATGGCCATAACTTTCTCATACGAACTCCGATCGAGGTGATTCAAGATTATCCAAAACGAGGACGAGTAGACCTACAACTTTTGTTCTTAAAGTTTTTCAATTTGACGTCTGTGATAGTAGTCAAAAATGGTCATCTTTAGGACTTTTGTGTTTTCGGGGAAAATCGGAGGGCGTCGGGCATGCACATATGCATGTGTAGTGCTTCTGACGGTAAAAGATGTTATTCTAAGTTATAAAACATGAATGTTAGTAAATATAATGATGCTTAACATTAATAAATATTGTATTAGATAAGTTATAGAAGCATAGTAAGCATATACAAGAGAGGCAAATCGGGCGTGCGACGAATGAACGTCAAAACATCGTGCTAAGTGTTAATGAACTTAAAAAGTGTTTCAATTCAATTGAAATTAATATTATAAGATACGAAATAGATTTAATATAAAAGCAATAAGTAGTCCTAGCAAGACTTGAGCACTTGAATGAACTTCGAATATGAAATATAGTGAGATATAAGTTAAAAGTTAATACAATTAAGTTGAACATTGTGTATTTATGATAGCTTCGGTTATGAGACGTAGAGTAAAGTTTATATTATAACTACTATGCGTTGCTATGTGACTAATAGTTAATGTGAATGATTATATAATTGTGTAGGGTACGTGAAGTGTAGATATCTATAAGTTGTTAAACTGTTATTGGTAAACAACGATCAGGGTAAGTCTTGCGGTTCCTATTTTCTACGTGAACTTGATGAACTATTTTAAATTACATGATATGTTATACATGTTGAAATCATGAAATGTTAAAGTCAATTTATGACTACATTATTTTGGTTAAATAATGATGATTGAGTAAGGAACTCAATCATTATATTTGCTATTTGAATTAAAAGCATGTATGACATGTTACTTTAATTATTATGAGATGTATGTTGAGCATATTATTATATGTTATGTGATGCATGAAAAATGTTAAATTTTGTTGGGTTGTCGAGCTCACTCTTACAAATAACCACTTTTGCAGGTCAAGATTTTAAGGTAAAGATATGTGATAAGTGAGTTATAGAGATCTATATCCACGAAGATTACTTATGTTTTATGGGAAATGTATTTAAGATTTTGAATGTAACATGTTGCTGAGTTATAAGTTGAGATATCCAGTGTATATGGATATCTATTTATGATGTAAGACTTTGTATAGTCATTTTGTTGTAACGATTCATGATATATGTTTGAATCGAAGAGATATAATGTAAAGGTTGCGATTTAGGGTAATAAAGAAGGAAATGTACAAAAGATTTAAATATTCCGCAATTTTAGTGATTTTTAATATCTAATAGTGATGTAAAATTAGAGGTTGAATGTATAGTTAACGACCGAAGTCGAGATTTAAATTGTATGAATTTTGGGGTCGTTGCATCAGCCTTAACCCTTTGACACGTGAGACATTTGCTTACCCATTCAGCTATTTCTCTTTTCATATTTGACCACCAAAAGTGTAGACTTAAATCCTTCTACATTTTAGTACTGCCCGGATATATGACAAATTTAGAATTATGAGCTTCGTTTAAGATTTCATCTTTTAAAGCTTGGTTTAACAAAACCCAAATTCTATTTTCATATCTTATTATTCCATCCTTATCTATTCTGAATTTGTTATATTTGTCCTGAGTTAGATTAGACTTATACTTCAGACATTCTTCATCCTTTTCCTGCATCTCTTTCATTCTATCAAGTAGAGATTAAACTCCTTCTAAAATGTATAATTTTTGGGTAGAGGTAGTTGGACATTCCATCTCAATTTCTAACTTTTCAAAATCTTTTATTAACCTATCATTGGTGGTTACTGCGTTCAATTTATCCTGATTCTTTCTACTCAATGCATCAGCTACTACATTAGCTTTACCGAGATGATATAAGATTTCACAGTAAAAATTCTTTATTAGTTCTAACCATCTTCTTTGCCTTAGATTTAGTTCCTTTTTTGAAAAAATATATTTCAGACTTTTATGATCTATATATATTTTGCACTTCTCCCCGTACAAGTAATGTCTCCAAATTTTTGGAGCAAAAACTACCGCGGATAACTCTAGGTCATGAGTAGGATACCTCTTCTCATAATCTTTGAGTTGTCGTGATGCATAAGCAATCACTTTTTCATGTTGCATCAACACACACCCTAAACCTTTGTGTGATGCATCACTAAATACTACAAGGCCTCCTGTTTCATCTGGTAAAGACAACACTGGAGCCATGCTTAGTCGCTTTTTCCACTCTTGGAAGCTCTCTTCACATTTATTTGTCCAGACGTATTTTACCGTCTTTCGAGTTAAATTGGTTAATGGGGTTACTATTTTTGAAAAGTCTTTTATAAATCGTCGATAATAACCCACTAAATCGAGAAAACTTCGTACCTCTGTTGGAGTTGTTGGTTGTTCCCAATTCGCAACCGTTTTGATCGTAGTTGGATCTACATATATTCCATTCTTGTCAATTACATGACCTAAAAATTAAACTCTTTTTAACCAGAATTCACACTTAGAAAACTTTGCATAAAGTTGTTCCTTTCGTAATATCTCCAAAATGACTCTCAAGTGTTCAGTATGCTCTTCCCGTGTTTTCGAGTATACTAGAATATCGTTGATAAACACTACAACAAATTTGTCCAAGCATGGTTTAAACACTCGATTCATTAAATCCATAAATGCTGCCAGTGCATTTGTTAATCCAAAAGACATTATAAGAAACTCATAATGTCCATAGCGTGTCCTAAACGCTGTTTTTGGCACATCCTCCTTTCTTACTGATGATAACCTGTTCTAAGGTCAATTTTTGAAAAATGTTTGGCCCCCCTTTAATTGGTCAAAAAAACCATCAATCCTTGGTAAAGGATATTTATTCTTAATAGTTAATTTATTTAGCTCTCTATAGTCTATATATAACCTCATAGTTCCATCCTTTTTCTTTAAAAACAATACTGGTGCTCCCCAGGGTGAAACACTAGGTTGTATGTACTTTTTATCTAAGAGTTCCTGTAACTGTATAAGTAACTCTTTTAGTTCTATAGGTGTTATTCTGTACGGTGCCTTAGAAACTGGTGCCATTCCTGGCGCAAGATCAATGACAAACTCAATTTCCCTATCTGGAGGTAAACCTGGTAAGTCATCCGGAAATACATCAGGAAAATCTTTAACTATAGGTATTTGATCCAATCTTACTCCTTCCTGTCGAGTATCAACTATATAGGCCAAATACCCTAAACAACCCTTTCTAAGTAATCTTTCTGCCTGAACTATAGTTAAACATCGAGATTGCTTAGGTAAACAACTACCGTTGAAAACTTCCTTTAACTTCGATGCAGTCAAAAGGTTTATACATTTTTTATGACAATCAATCATCGCGTTATGGTTAACTAACCAATCCATTCCTAAAATTACATCAAATTCTCCCACCCGGACTGGTAAAAGATCTACCATAAAATTATGTCCTTTTATCACCACAGTACAGTTCCTAAATATGGTTTCAACCGAAATCCTATCTTTATTAGCAATTTCTACACAAAATGGTTTGTTTAACTTTTCACAAGGTATATTCAAGTTTTTAGAAAATCTTTCAGACACAAATGAACAAGTAGCTCCAGCATCTAATAACAGATATGCATTTAAAGTGTTGATAAGGATGATACCTGTCACCATGTCCTGTGAAGCAACAGTATCCCTCACCGACATATTAAATGTTCTCGCGGTAGGTCAATTCTGAACCCCAACTGCAGCTACTGATGACTGATTATTCTCTGGTACTCTATTCCCCTTTCCTCCTTGGTTCTTTGGTTTGGCACAATTCTTTGAAAAATGGTCCAACGAACCACAATTAAAACATTTATTTTTATTTGGGAGAGGACACTATGGAGAAAGATGTCCTGATTGTCCACAATTATAACATTTGCTATGAAAGCATAGTCCTTTATGTTTCTTTCCACAAGTAGGACAAGGTTTAATGATATTATTACTAAAGTTATTATTAGTATTACTTATCTTTTTCCCCGGGTTGTTAGAAAAAGTATTATCCCATTTTCGCTTGTTATTAAACCCATCTGAACTGGGTTTTGTCTTAAGTTTCCCTTTCTCATTTTGACTCTTCTTGTCCAGGTGAAATTTAGAAAGACTTTTATTCTCATTTTTGGCTATAGTAGCCTTCTCCATTATTTAAGAGAAAGTCTTTATTTAGAATATTGACAACTTACTCCGAATCTGAGGTTTTAAACCCTCCTGAAACCTATGAGTCTTTATAAGTTCAGTGGTTACCTGATGCGGAGCAAACTTGGATAGTTCATTGAACTTGGAAAATCTAAAAATCTAAGTTCAGTGGTCTCCTTGTTTCAAATCTAAAAATTTTATTTCCATGAGATTTTTCAGGGATTGGAAAAAATAGTTTTCAAAGAACAACTCTTTGAATCTATCCCAAGGAATAATTTCAGTTTCTACTCGACCTTTGGTTGATTCTAACCAATAATTAGCCTCACCTTTCAAGAAAAAGGTTGCAAAAGTTGTCTTTTGATTATTATTGACATTAGTTACTAGGAAAATTTTCTCTATCTCAGAAATCCAAATTTGCACGTCTACAGGTTCTGATGTACCTTTAAATTCAGGTGGTCCAACTAATTTAAAATCTTTAAAAGATGTATTTTGGTTCATAGGTCTATTTATAGCTCATAGCATAAGGTCTACTAACTGCTGAGTAGAATTATCATCATTATTCATTTCTCTTTGGGGTCTTCTGGTTGGTGGCATGATTCTATACAAAACAACAACAAAATTCACATAAGAATTTGGATAATACAAACATATCGTTTATTTATATCACAAAAGTCGTACAAAACAACTTAATTGTTAAATATACTACTATCTTACAAAACACTGGTTACAATACAAACTTTGAATGCATCTTTATTCATACTAATATAAAGCATTCAACCACCTATACTACTCTCCATAATTCATTGATATCATCAAAGGAATCCTGAATCATGTGACAAACCACAAATCGATCGATGAGATAAGCAGTTTTCTTCTCCTCTACCAGATATCGAACTATTCGGCGCTGCAAATCATTAAAAGTATCTCGAACACCCAAAGATGTTTTAAGAAGTCTTGACTGAATTTCCTTCCTGCCCCTTTGTGCATGGTGCAGTTGTACATTTAGTCGGTGACTATGTTTCCTCTCATGTTGTAGCATTCCCTCAGCTATATCAACCCTAAACTTCATTTTATTAATCTCATATGCTGTTGTCTTCATTAGTGATGCCATTGCTTCATCATGTTGTAAGACCCCAAATTATTAATAAATGAAATTTAATTTCCTTTATTTATTATTTTGAAATAGTAAGGGTTGGATTAATTAATGAGGTTAGTTATGAGTGAAATACGCAAATATTTTAAATAAGCAAGTGGTTATAAAATATTCATTGTTGTTGGGGAATATTCGTTTGGTCGTGGAATATTCTTCCTGTCGGGAAATATTCGTACGACGGCGCAATCTTTTGTGGACCCCATAACAGAAAGTGATTGGATGAAGAAAATGACAAGTATAAGTTGTTTATAAATAACGGCGTAGTTGTTACCATTAATACCGTTGGAATACTCGGTGGTTAAAACACAGTAATACGCGTTGTTGCACAGTAGCACACGGTATTGCACCAATTATTGATTCTTACGTAAGAAGGTACTACTCAATAATTGTTACAGTAATTACTGTTCAATATTTTATTTTATTGATTTAATAATTGTTGCGTTGATATTTTATATTACTGTTGTTTCAATAATTGTCACTACACAGTATTTTTCATTATCGAAGCAATAATTCATATTATCTGAATAATATTATTAGATAACATTATTGACAATGTCTAAAAAGTTCTGTCTAAGGAGAGGTTTGGTCACCTAATTGCGCGCCAGTAGTGAGAAATCCTTATTGGAAAGCCCCTCTTTGTTAGGAACTGCCTGGTTGTCAGTATTGTGATTCTGTAATATTATTTCTGAATAATTAATTATTGATTTATATGATGAGGAAAATATTCATTTTATGTGGATATAGATGGAAAAATTTTTTAAAGTGACAATTGTTGAAAATCGATATTTTATCTTTTCTAATAAAATAATATTTTATTATTATAATATAATAATGATGATATTTTTACAATGAATATGGGATATATGAGTATATGAGGAGGAAGAGTATTTTATTGCAAAAGTTATTTAAAACATGTTAAAAATGTTTGTGGGCCCATTTCTTGACTGAAATTTGATTATAGCTTGTGGAATCGTCCGTTTGTGGATTTCGGTCAATTTCTGTTTAGAATTTGGAAAACCTTTCTTCTGTAAAGTTGTAGATAATGAAATTTCCTATGAAAAAGGCATGTGATTTGATTTTTTTTGACAAAATGGCTATTTATTATGAATTATTGAAGTTCTGAAGTTTCGAAATAATTGATTTTTGAAAGTTTTATTTATTTTTATTAATAAAAATGTTTTTTACACTTTGGTGGGCCCCACTTGCACATATGAATGGCTGAATTCAGATCTTCAAAAGTGGGCGTAGGAAAATTTTAATAAATAAAATTATTTTATTAAATTTTTTACTTTGGTGTTCTAAGATTTTTCTATAAATAGGGTGCTTAGGTTAGAATTGAAAATCACACCAGAAACTAAAGTTTTCTCTCTTTCTCTCTCTATATTATTGAGCGTATTCTTGTGAGTATTTTAAGACTTTGAGTGTTGCTATACGGTGCAAGTTCCCTTCAGCTCTATATCCAGTATTACAGTCAGAAATACTGTCTTTTCGAGGTAAGGGATGTTATTTTTTCGTAAATGATATTATTTCTTTCAATATCATTATGCCGAAATATTGGTCTGAACTTTTTATCAAATTTAGAACTTTTTGTGTCGGGGTTACTATTCACGTATACGGTACTATTCACGAATACGACACTATTCATCAAAAAATGAAATTTTCTTCTTTTTGTTTAAGATATCTATTATGGATACTAGCTTTGATTGTATCCATGTTTTGATCATTCTTAAATTTTACCCCACTATGATTATTTATGAAGTATTTTTGAACTTGGATTGTTTAAAGTACGAATCCTTAATATTTGTTCTTTTATTTCACTGGATTCGTTTTCTTTAAAATATTTTTTTTTCATCCTCAGTCCTAAATAATGATATAACTGAATATCTTTGGCTTGGAGTGCAAAGATTAATGATTTTATGATGAATATTTTTGGCCCGTAGTGCAAAGATGAACATGTGTTGAGATGAACATGACTAATTGATGAATATCTTTGGCCTGTAGTGTAAAGATGATATTTGATTCCAGATATATATTAATTGATGTTACATGGATAAAATATCGACGATGAACTTTTAAATTCATATATAGAAGATTGTAGATTTCATTCTCTACTTAACTCTTCTAATGAATTATTATTTTCGCTGTGAATATTGATTTAAAACTTGTTGTCTATTGTATTCTATTAAATTTTCCCTGTTGAAGAATAACGATAATTTGTTCTATATTATCTTAGTCATAATATTCTTTGCTGGGCTAGTTGAGCTCACTCTTTTCCTTTTTGTTCCATTTTTCTTCTCAGGAGGCGAGAATGTAGCGAGTACTAGTCGGGGTATGGAATGAAGGTTCTAGAAAGTTGTTCCAGTAGTCCTCACTATTTTTGTAAAATAATGTATCAATAATTATAATGAGGACTTATTTGAGTGTGAATATTGTCCAGATGACAATATTTGTATTTAAACTCACAGTTTTTATGTTGTATTAATAAAGTTGTAGTTATTTATTTACCATATATTTTGACAACTCAGAATGGGTGTTGTATACCTATTTTGGGGGCGTCACAGTTGGTATCAGAGCTTAAGGATATGGTCTGTGGCGGAGATCGGGGAATAGTACTAGGAGGGGGACGAGTAAATCCTTCGCTAGTGTGTCATACCTAAGCTTATTTGTTGGTCAGTCATAATATAGGGGTATTATGTGATTTGTTAATTTGTTTAATTAAGCTTTGTTTTATGGTAGTATTTAAAAATGGCAACTGAGAATGTTAACAGTGGAGTAAACGAAACCGTGGAGATGCCTGTACTCACCAACGAGGAGAACGTGCAACAGGCTGGCAATGTTCCTCCTGTGAACAACACCACTGAGCAGATGATGAACGATGGGATGTTTAGAAGCTTTTTGCAGTTCATACAAAATCAGACGAGGGAGACTCGTGTTCAAAATACAGGAGGAAATGATAGCAATTTACGGTTTGTCACAACCAAGCAGTTTAAGGAGTTGGGACCACCAAAATTATGGGGAAAGCCGGATCCGATTAAGGCGGAGACGTGGGTCAAACAAATTACCAAGATATTCGATGTCTTGGGATGCACGGAAGAATAGATGGTTCCATTCGCCACCTTTATATTCCGTAATGAGGTAGATTACTGGTGGGAATCTGTAAAGCATACCCATCCAGCCGCACTTAGCATGTCTTGGGAAACGTTTCAGAAACTATTCAATGACAAGTACTTTCCTGAAAGTATTCGTCATATGAAAGAGGTAGAGTTTATTGGACTGGAGCAGAATAACATGACGGCGTCCCAGTATGAGGCGAAGTTTACAGAGTTGTCCAGGTTTGCACCTCATTTGGTGGAGAATGAGGAACATATGACACGGATGTTTCTAAGAGGTTTGAAACCCAGCATGCGTCAATATCTCATTTCACATAAATTTTCTCTCTATTCAGATGTTGTCAACATGACTCAATTATTAGAGTGAGATAATGAGTACGTTAAACCGAGGGACCACAACTAGGATCATACAGGTGACAGTAGTCATCAGAACAACGATAACCAGCAGAGAAAGAAAAACACGGACAAGAGCGGCAACCACTCTGGTGGTAAGCATGGCCATGAGAGTAGAAGAAGCGAGTCGGGAGGAGATTTTAAAAAGAGGAGATTCAACAATGACAATACGAAGACGTCAGCACCAGCAACAACTGGTTCCAAGGGAGGAGAACGACCACCGGTCATATGCTATAAGTGCGAAAAAGAAGGACATATCAGCCCAAACTGCCCACAACAGTTTAAGGTATGTTATAACTGTGGAAAGGAAGGACATATCGCTCGAGATTGCACTGTAGTAAAACCAAGTCCAGCGGGGATGGTGACTCAAAAGGCTATCCCAGAAAAGTCAAAGTCAATGGTTCCTGGAAGAGCGTTTGTCGTGACTGGTCAACATGCGAGGAACCCAAACGAGGTGATCACGGGTAAGCTAATCATAAATTTATGCGAAGTTTATACCTTACTAGATATCAATGCTACCCATTCATTTATTTCTCTTGCTTGTGCTCAACGTTTAAACTTGACTCCGGAGAAATTAGACTTTGATTTATCTGTGGAGACTCCGTTAGGAGAAACTTTCATCACATCCACTATTTATAAATCTGTTTTTATCCAAGTTGGCACCATCACCTTACCTATTGACCTTATTTATTTAAAGATACTTACTTGTATTTGACGTGATTTTAGGAATTGATTGGTTAACTACTCGTCATGCCAAAATTGATTATTTTCGTAAGGTTGTTAGTTTTCATATTCCTAAGCAACCTGTTGTGCGAATTCAAGCAACTAAGACATTAAAATCAATCACTGTTATATCAAGTCATAAAGCTATTCATTTATTAAAAAATGGATGTCAAGCTTTCTTAGCCCATGTTATGGATTTGAATAAAGACGCGTCATATTTGAATAATATTCTTGTTATTATTGACTTTCCTGACGTATTTCCTGAAGAACTTTCCGGTCTACCCCCAGAATGTGAAGTTAAATTCTTTATAGATCTTGAACCTGGTACAAAGCCCATTTGTAAATCCCCATATCGAATGGCTCCTATTGAACTTCAGGAGTTAAAGGTCCAATTACAGTAGTTGTTGGACATCGGTTTCATTCGTCCTAGTACATCTCCTTGGGGTGCTCCTATTTTATTCGTAAAGAATAATGACGAGAGTATGCGACTTTGTATCAACTACCTGGAATTAAACCATGTCACTATCAAGAATAGGTATCTACTACCTCGTATTGATGACATGTTTAACCAGTTACAAGGAGCACAATTCTTTTCAAAAATCGATCTTCGTTCTGGATATCATCAGCTGAAGATTAGAACTGGGGATATTCTAAAGACTGACTTTAGAACTCGGTACGGGCATTATGAATTCTTAGTCATGTCTTTTGGATTGACTAATGCTCCTGCGGCTTTCATGGATATGATGAACCGAGTATTTAAGGAATATTTGGATCAGTTCGCTGTTGTTTTTATTGATGACATCCTTATATATTCCAAAAGTTGTGAAGATAATGAGCACCATTTGAAGCTGGTACTCCAAAGGCTTCGTGAAAACAAGTTATATGCGAAGTTAAAGAAATGCGAGTTCTGGCTTGAGGAAGTAGCATTCCTTGGGCACGTGGTGTCAAAACATGGAGTATCTGTTGACCCGGCAAAGATTGAAGCAATACAAAGTTGGGAACAACCGAAGTCGGTGACCGAAGTATGTAGCTTTCTGGGCTTAGCTAGTTATTATCGGAGATTCGTGGAAGGATTTTCTCGAATCGGTACTCCATTAACTTAGTTGACTCGGAAAGATATCAAATTCGTATGGAGCGAGGAATGCGAGAAGAGTTTCCAAGAGCTTAAGAGAAGACTCATTTCGGCACCTATTTTGACCATACAATCTGGTTCGGATGGATTTGTTATCTACATCGATGCTTCAGGCAAAGGGCTAGGATGTGTTCTCATGGAACGTGGGAAAGTTATAGCCTATGCCTCATGACAACTTGAAGAATATGAGAGGAATTATCCTACTCATGATCTAGAGTTGGCAGCAGTCGTTTTCGCTCCAAAGATCTGGAGGCACTATCTATATGGGGAGAAAGTGGAGATATATTCAGACCATAAAAGCCTCAAATATTTCTTCACTCAAAAAGAACTCAACATGCGGAAATGACGTTGGCTCGAGCTGTTGAAAGACTACGACCATACCATTTAATACCATCTTGGAAAAGCGAACGTGGTAGCCGACGCATTGAGTAGAAGATCATACACGGGAACGAGTGCGATGTTGTCAACACAAAGGCCCATTTGGTGTGATTTACAAAAGATGAAGATAGAATTCAAGACTCCGGGGACCCATACAATGATGTCAAGTATACGTATAGAACCAACTTTAATCGAAAAAGTTAAAGTTGCTCAAGCCACATACCCAGAGCTGATTAGTATGAAGAAGAAAGTGCAAGAAGGTGCTATTCCAGAAGCAAGAATCGATGAAGAAGGAATACTTCGAGTCCACTCCAGACTTTGTGTTCCTAATAATTCTGATTTGAAGTACAAGATCATGATGGAGGCACACAATACACCATTTGCAATTTATCCTGGAAGTACCCAAAATGTATCGTGATCTTCGACATACATTTTAGTGGAACAATATGAAGAGAGAGATTGCAAAGTTTATCTCGAGGTGTTTAACTTGTCAATATGTAAAGGCGGAGCATCAAGTGCCTAAGGGCCCATTGCAACCACTTGAGATTCCGAAATGGAGGTGGGAATACATTACCATAGATTTTGTTACGGGTCTTCCCACGGTTTCTCAAGGCATAAATGCTATTTGGGTTATTATTGATAGATTAATCAAGTCTGCTCATTTCTTGCCGATACGTGAGACTTATTCCCTTGAACGACTTGCTCGTATATACGTAAATGAGATCGTGAGATTGCATGGCATGCCAGTATCCATAGTTTCAGATCGTGACCCAAGATTCACTTCACGATTTTGTATTAGCTTACAAAAAGCTATGGGCACGGATTTACGATTCAGTTCGGCATACCATCCTCAAACGGACGGGCAATTAGAGAGGACTATTCAAACTCTTGAAGATCTATTAAGACTTTGTGTCCTAGATTTCAAAGGGAGTTGGGATAAGTACCTATCATTGGTGAAATTCTCTTAAAACAACAGTTATCAGGCAAGTATAGGTGTGGCTCCATTTGAAGCATTATATGGACGAAAGTGTTGCTCTCCAATATGTTGGGATGAGGTGGGAGAAGCAACATTGTTGGGACCTGAGTTGGTACGTATGACTACGAAAAAGATCCAAATGATTCGACAACGTATACAAATGGCACATGATCGACAAAAGAGTTATGCGGATCTTCATCGAAAGGACGTGGAATTTAGTATTGGGGATCATGTATTGTTGCGTGTGGCTCCATGGAAGGGAGTTACAAGATTTGGGAAGAGAAAAAAGCTCAATCCACGATTTATTGGTCCATTTTAGATTCTTGACCGAATAGGAAATGTGTCGTATATACTCGCGTTACCTCTAAGTATGTCTCGTGTTCATAATATTTTTCATATATTTGTGCTTCGTAAATATGTGAAAGACCCAAACCACGTCATTGAGTTAGAACCGGACGAGATAGCTGAAGACTTAACGTACGAGGAGGTACCTGTCAAGATCTTGGATAGAAAAGAGCATGTCCTATGCACAAAGGTCATACCACAAGTTAAAGTTTTGTGGAGGAACCATGCTATTAAGGAAATGACCTGGGAGTTAGAAATGGAAATTAAAGCGAGGTATCCTCATCTTTTTGAAACACCAGGTACGTACGTCAATTTTGAGGACAAAATTTTATAAGGAGGGGAGGTTGTATAATCCCAAATTATTAATAAATGAAATTTAATTTCTTTTATTTATTATTTTGAAATAGTAAGGGTTGAATTGATTAAAGAGGTTAGTTATGGGTAAAATACGCAAATATTTTAAATAAGCAAGTGGTTATAAAATATTCATTGTTGTCGGGGAATATTCGTTTGGTCGTGGAATATTCTTCCTGTCGGGGAATATTCGTACGACGACGCAGTGTTTTGTGGGCCCCATAACGAAAAGTGATTGGATGAAGAAAACGACAAACATAAGTTGTTTATAAATAACGACATAGTTATAACCATTAATACTGTTGGAATACCCGGTGGTTAAAATACAGTAATACGCGTTGTTGCATAGTAGCACACGGTATTGCACCAATTATTGATTCTTACGTAAGAAGGCACTAGTCAATAATTGTTACAGTAATTACTGTTCAGTATTTTATTTTATTGATTCAATAATTATTGCGTTGATATTTTATATTACTGTTGTTTCAATAATTGTCACTACACATTATTTTCCATTATCGAAGCAATAATTCATATTATCTGAATAATATTATTAAATAATATTATTGGTAATGTCTAGAAAGTTCTGTCTAAGGAGAGGTTTGGTCACCTAATTGCGCCAGTAAGGAGAAATCCTTATTGGAAATCCCCCTCTTTCCTGAAAACTGCCTGGTTGTCAGTATTGTGATTCTGTATTATTATTTGTGAATAATTAATTATTGATTTACATGATGTGAAAAATATTTATTTTATGTGGATATAGATGAAATTTTTTTTTAAAGTGACAATTATTGAAAATCGATATTTTATCTTTTCTGATAAAATAATATTTTTTTATTATAATATAATAATGATGATATTTTTACAATGAATATGGGATATATGAGTATATGATGAGGAAGAGTATTTTTGTTGTAAAAGTTGTTTCAAACATGTTAAACATGTCTATGGGCCCATTTCTTGACTGAAATTTAATTATAGCCTGTAGAATCGCCCGTTTATGAATTTTGGTCAATTTCTGTTTGGAATTTGGAAAAATTTTCTTCTGTAAAGTTGTAGATAATGAAATTTCCTATGACAAATAATTGTGGTTTGAATTTTTCTGACAAAAGGGCTATTTATTATGAATTATTGAAGTTCTAAAGTTTCGAAATAATTAATTTTTGAAAGTTTTATTTATTTTTATTAATAAAAAGGTTTTTTACACTTTGGTGGGCCCCACTTACACATGTGAATGGCTGAATTCAGATCTTCAAAAGTGGGCGTAAGAAAAATTTAATAAATAAAATTATTTTATTAAATTTTCTGCTTTGGTGTTCTAAGCATTTTCCTATAAATAGGGTGCTTAAGTTAGAATTGAAAATCACACCAGAAACTAAAGTTGTCTTTCTCTTTCTCTATCTATATTATCGAGCATATTCTTGTGAGTATTTTAAGACTTTGAGTGTTGCTATACGGTGCAAGTTCCCTTCAGCTCTATATCCAGTATTACAGTCAGAAATACTGTCTTTTCGAGGTAAGGGATGTTATTTTTTCGTAAACGATATTATTTCTTTCAATATCATTATGCCGAAATATTGGTCTGAACTTTTTATCAAATTTAAAACTTTTTGTGTCGGGATTACTATTCACGTATACGGCACTATTCACGGATACGACACTATTCATCGAAAAATAAATTTTTCTTCTTTTTATCTAAGATATCTATTATGGATACTAGCTTTGATTGTATCCATATTTTGATCATTCTTGAATTTTACTCCACTATGATTATTTATGAAGTATTTTTGAACTTGGATTGTTTAAAGTACGAATCCTTAATATTTGTTCTTTTATTTCACTGGATTCATTTTCTTTAAAATATTTTTTTTTCATCCTCAGTCCTAAATGATGATATAACTGAATATCTTTGGCTTGGAGTGCAAAGATTAATGATTTTATGATGAATATCTTTGGCCCGTAGTGCAAAGATGAACATGTGTTGAGATGAACATGACCAACTGATGAATATCTTTGGCCTGTAGTGCAAAGATGAATATTTGATTGCATATATATATTGATTGATGTTATAGGGATAAAATATCGACGATGAACTTTTAAATTCATATATAGAAGATAGTAGATTTCATTCTCTACTTAACTCTTCTAATGAATTATTATTTCCGCTGCGAATATTGATTTAAAACTTGTTGTCTATTGTATTCTATTAAATTTTTTCTATTGAAGACTAACGATAATTTGTTCTATATTATCTTAGTCATAATATTCTTTACTGGGCTAGTTGAGCTCACCCTTTTCTTTTTTGTTCCATTTTTCTTCTCAGGAGGCGAAAATGTAGCGAGTACTAGTCGGGGTATGGAATGAAGGTTCTAGAAAGTTGTTTTAGTAGTCCTCACCATTTTTGTAAAATAATGTAGTAATAATTGTAACGAGGACTTATTTGAGTGTGGATATTGTCTAGATCACAATATTTGTATTTAAACTCACAGTTTTTATGTTGTATTAAAAAAGTTGTAGTTATTTCTGTACCATGTATTTTGACGACTCAGAATGGGTGTTGTATACCTATTTTGGGGGCGTCAAACATGTTCATCAATTATCATTAATTGTCCTGCTACTGGATCTTCCTTCTACTCAGCATCTAGCAGTTGCTGATCATGAAGCAATTCTTCATCCTCTGCATCACTAGCTATAAATGACTGAATTTGTGGTGGATTGTTTGCTATCACCATTTCTTCAGCATTGGAGTTAACCATCTATAAAAGAGAACTCCCTTAATACTCGTATAGAAATTTACACAACAAAATAATTTTAATGTTGTATTTTAGGTGTACTTTAAAATTTTTACGGACTCGAAGACTATATACTAAGATTTCTCTTCCTTATATCTATAGCCTTGGGCTTTGATACCAAACTTGTAACGCCCCCATATCTATACTCCCATGGTATCTGATATGGTGCTTACAACAAATCAATATAATGCATTTAAATCTATACACCCATGGTATCTGATTATAAGCTTATATTAAATTAAGGGACTAACAGATATAATTCCCACAGATCCAAGATTCACAGTATCCCATAACAGATGACAATTCTGAAGAGAACTATTATTGTGTTTGGATACCCTCACTAGGATATATGAACTGTATATGTGAATATAATTTATCTATCTGAAATCAAGAATATCAATAATAACCTGAACAGTCCATATTACTAATATCCTCACCCAGATGTATAGTCTATGCCATGTGAATTTATATTATCGTATGGATAGTAACTATTTATTCATAATCCAGAATATCAGTAATAACATGAACAGTCCATATTACTAATATCCTCACTCAAATGAATAGTTCCTAAGGATCTCAACTAGATTCTAAGAATTCTAAATTTATATCTATATATGTAAGAAAACACGGTTGCGAAAATAAAAGATATATATATATATATATATATATATATATATATATATATATATATATATATATATATATATATATATATATATATATATATCATATTATTACGATTCTATTACATGATTCTCATAACGAGTTTCTTATTACAGAGTATTCAACTATACATGAATATAACCTAATCTAAGGAGGGACACTTACCTTTATCTACTCCAAATGTTCCAAGATTACCATCTAAAACTGCAAAGGGAATAATTTACAAGGGTGAGCTATGACATGCTCAGCAAGTTTTTTATTTATAACAATATATGATTTGAAGAAATACAACAATTCAAATTTCGGCTGATAGTTGTTATCATTTCAATATGGATTTTTATTTCTGTCAGTCACACATACTTATAAATTTTGGTTAGATATGAGATAGGGGATCAACCTATTCAATATCTTAGGAGTATGCATCTTATCCTACCAATGCTCAAATGCACCCAAATTAGTGTCAATATATTATCGACCGAATGATCCCATATGGGATACCCAACTTTAGAATAGGATGTCTTACCAAACAATTTGGTTTGACACAACAATTTAAGCTTAACAATTAATATGAATAAACAGTTCATTTCTTAGTTATACTGAAGCTGTAGCAATAACCTTACAATAAATGGTAATTCAAATGTAGGTGTAATATATTATATCAATAGCATATCAAGATAAAATCTCGTTCAACGAATAAACAGGGTTTAAAAAATTTGCATAAGTAAGTTAAGGTTTAAGAAGAACTTGCCTGAGCGTAGATCAGTCAAGTTATGCTACTCAAATCGTTTAAGAAATACCTACGATGTTCATATATATACATCTAACACGTTAGTATTGATAACAATACTCAAATATAACATTTATATAAAAATCGGTTTAGATTCGATAAGGTTTCAGTGTTCAAAGTTTTTACCGAATATTAAATAAGTTGATATATGGACTAAATTTTATTTATAAAATTTATTATATTTTTAGATAATTTATATATCCATTATAATTATTTTTAGAAGTTTTAAAATATTTTTAAAACATTTATTTATCCTTTAAATGATTTTGAAATCATTTATTTCTATTTAAAGGTAATTAATATTTACTTAAAATTTTACAAAAACATTGTTTATTATTTTTAAATAATTTATATCCATTTATTATGATTTTTATATCATTAATATTATTTTTCAATAATTATTTAGTATTTATAAATAATTATTCTAATTACTTTATTATTAAGTTAATTATTAATAGTATCTAAATAAAATAAAATATTTATTAAATTTGTAAAAAATATCAGAAATTAATTATAATTATTTAATATAATTTTTAAAACTATTTTTGTATTTATTTATAATTATTTATTAATTATTTCTAATTTTTATAATTAAATTTTTAAAAAATCAATTTATGTCCGTCGCTAAAGCCCTTCAGTGACAGAAATTGTCGGTTCTTGAGTTTCTGGCCAATAGTTTGGTCATGGTCGATTGACTAGTTTGGCCATGCTTTATCTAGCTATGGTTTATGATTTTGGGTTTAGATAAGTATTGGTGTTATAGTACTTTTACAGCAGTACAACATCAAGCAAATTTAATGCTTTAACCTACATATAACAAGAAATTATAGAGGCTCAAAGTCACTATCAGAGCTGTTCTTAAGTTTATGGGCAACCCAGAACAGTGGTTAAGGCCGGTCAACGGTATTGTGGCTTTAATATCTTTGATTCTGTGTATTAGATGTGTGTTGTGTTTGTTGTAGCATGTAGTATATATGTCAGGGTACATATATATAACATTAACATGAACAAATCATAACTCTGAGGTCTCTAATTATGTTGGTCAAAGTACAACTGAACGTTGTTCTTCGTGTTCTTTAGTTTTCTGGGTAACCCAGAAAACTTGGTCAAGTTCGATCAACGGATTTTGACCATTAATTACAGTAATCCTATGAGTTGTTTATGCAATTTAAGATCATAGAGATGTAGTACATATATCACGGTGTTAATCTAAAACAAAACATTACAAAAACAACAAACAGAAAGCGATCAAAAAGGTTGGTCAAGGTAGCCGGTTCGACTGTTCTTAAGTTTTCCGGGTAACCCAGAAAACTACAATCTGTGAACGGCCAACGCACTTTGACCACTTATAACTTGCAATCTATGGTTCTAATGAACCTGTTTTCTTTTACAGATTAAAGACCTACTAACATGCTACAAGTAACATAAAATTAACTGACCTAAACATAAACACATATGAATCTACAAGCCCTGACATTCGGCTATCAGACTAGATTTTTCAAAATTTCCATATTTCTAAAAACACTTAATTAAGGCATCTAGATGTTATGAAAACGTGTTCTACCAATCCAACATACTTTCTATTACATAATTCTAAACATCTAAACAATAAAATTAACAAAGGATGAAAGAGCTAATTATGAATTAGGGTATGCACCTTTTCTTGGTTGATTTTCGATTCTAGCAACTGAATTTGATGCTGCTATCACCCAGGCTTGATTTGGTATGTTTATAAGTGTTTCTTGGCTTAGAGAATTCGTAGGTTTGACCAGAGGATGGGTTGCTATTTATAGACTTAAACAACTTAGGTTTTTTTGATCTTTTTCACCTACTTGCCTCTCTAAATTTATGATGCTAAGTTACTTGTGCTGCTTAGGGTTTGTTATCAGGTCATGTGTAACCTTGGGACTTGGTTTGGTGACTCCTAACGTATTTGTGAGCTAGTTAGGTTAGTTTAGTAGCTTAACTTTGCCCTAATCTTCACTAATCTTGATTAGGGATTTGTTTTTAATGATTAAGATTGTTAAATGATGTTTATTAATGCCTAATTGAAGTTTACTAACCATGATTAGGTGTTAAGACAATCTAATTAGGGTTAGGTTTACAAATTAGGGTTAGGGTTTGTTAAGCTAGGGGTACTAACCTAGATTTCTCACTAATCCTAACAAGCATGACAACGCGTTTGATCAGTGTAAGCACAACAAAGCAACTTATCCCAATAAATATACCGAAAAGCCCATTTTCGAAAGAAAATTTTAAGCATGAGGTGTCAAGCACGACGTTTTT